>MU740195.1:3588-17112 GCA_026770625.1 Nicotiana glauca
ATATATATATATATATATATATATATATATATATATATATATATATATATATATATATATATATACAAATGTTATGTCACGACCCAAAATTTTCATCGGCGGGATCATGATACCGCCTACTCTTGAAAGCTAGGCAAGCCAACAGATACAGCTTTAACACATTAATTATTAACTAATACAACAATAAATAATAACTACACCTAAACAGATATAAAGCGCGGAAGTTTTATAACAATTAAACAACTCTAATAGATAACTTGCCCAACGATCTTGTGTTATAATCCACGAACGTCTAAGAACTTTTACAAATATTGATTTGAAAGAAGTACATCTGTTCTCAAAATAGAAAGATACAGGAAATCCAAAATGGGGGGAAAGAGGGACTCCAGGGTCTGCGAACACCAGCAGATCTACCTCGAGTTTCCCGTGGACTGAAGGCAGCAACCCAAACTCTACTCACGAGGTCCAGCACCAAAATCTGCATATAAAGTGCAGAGTATAGTACCAGTACAACCGACTCCATGTGCTGGTAAGTGTCGAGCCTAACCTCGGCGAAGTAGTAACGAGGCTCGGACACGATATCAATATTAACATGTGCAGTTAAATAATATACGAGAAAATAATAATAACATAAATTTAACAGATAAAGACGATAAGGGGAAACCTGCTGTGGGGAATATCAGATTCTGACTGTAATTCAATAAAGAAGCAAGTAAACACCATCTTTGAACCAACAGAAATAATGATATAGTAACACGTGCACGACATCACCCTTCATGCTTTTACTCTCGTCCTCACCATAAGAAACAACAGAAACGACATCACCCTTTGTGCATTAACTCTCATTATCATGGCACGACATCACCCTTCGTGCATTAACACTCACTCACAATTTCGTGCAGGACATCACCCTTCGTGCTTTACACTCTTCCTCACCCAAACAGTAGAAATAATAGTATCCCGGCAAGGGAATCAACAGTAACCAGTCTCATTTCAACAGTTAACTTCACAAAATAAGTCTTAACTTGAGTCAATATTCAACAATGATCCAATACCAAGAAAAATATCATAAGACTTGTTCAACACAGAGAATCATCAATTTAAGCATGAACATTATGTAATAAGAGACACAATAGTCACAGTATAAGACTCACTTGCATGCTCAACATCAACGTATAGATACTCGTCACCACACCTATACGTCGTACTCAACACTAACACGTAGCAAATAAGACAACAACACCTATGTGACGACCCAAAGGGTCATCACCTATTTCCTCATTTGTTCTGTACTCCCGAGGCATTGGAAACCTTACTTTTACTTGCCTCGATTTGCGTGCACAGCCCGGGCATGTAGCCGGAAGGCTCAAATATGAATTTTATATGAAAAATGATAAATTTTGATATTAATATGGTTAAAGTTGACTTCGGTCAATATTTTTGGTAAACGGACCCGGATCCGTAATTTGACGGTCCCGGAGGTCCGTAAAAAAATATGGGACTTGGGCGTATGCCCGGAATCGAATTCTGAGGTCCCAGGCCCGAGGAATGAATTTTTCCATGAAATTATTTTTTTGAAAATATTTAAGGAAAATAAAAATGAAATTTGATCAAAAAGTGATGGTATCGGGCTCGTATTTTGGTTCTTATACCCGGTACAAGTCTTAAATATGTGTTAAGCGCTATCTGTAAAGTTTGGTTGAAAACGGACTTCGTATGACGTGTTTCGGACTATAAGTTTCAAATTTGAAAGTTTATGAAACTTAGAAGAAAATCATGTGTTTTGAATGCTTGATTCAATGTATATGATGTTATTTTGGTGATTTGATCGCGCGAGTAAGTCCATAGGATATTTTTGAAGTTGTGTGCATAATTGGTTTGGAGCCCCAAGGGCTCGGGAGAGTTTTGGATAGGCATCGGATTGCATTTCTCATTGTTGAAAAACCTGGTGTTCTTCAGTTATGCAGGCTTTTCAATTGCGAAGCCAGCACTCGCAAATGCGAGCTCACAATTGCGAGCTTTTTATCGCAAATTCGAAATATCCCCTGGGCAGCTTCCATCGCAAATGCGATGCCCGCCTTTAGCCTCAACCTTCGCAAATGCAAACATTTGTCCGCTAATGCGATATTGAACCTTCGCAAATGCAACCTATTTTTTCGCAAATGCGAACCTTCCAGTATCCTTCATAGTTCGCAAATGCGAACTCAACTTCACAATTCACATATACTGTTCGCAATTGCGACATCAGAGACCTACATTTTTCATACTTAGTTGAATTTTCACTTCATTTCTTCATTCTTTCAACTCAAACACTTCATAGGCGATTTTTCAAGAAAACTTTCTTCTCCAATCCAGTTGTAAGTTGATTTTCACTTAATTTCTTCAATCTTTAACATCATTTATCATATTTTCATCTTAAAATCAAGGTTCTCATGGGTTAAAATGGGAATTTTGGGTAGAACCTAGGTTTTCTTAAAATTGGGGATTTGGACCCCAATTTGAGGTCCGATTTCAAAACAAATCATAGATATGAACTCGTAGGGGAATGGGTAACCGGGTTTTGGTTCGAACCTCGGGTTTGACCACGTGGGCCCAGGGGCGTTTTGGAATTTTTTGAGTAAAACTTTGGGAAATTCATTTTCATGCATTCAAGTTGATTCAATTAGAATTTGTTGATACATTCAAACAATTTGTGACTAAATTCGAGCGGTTTTATGGTGAATTCAAGGGGTAAAGCTATACTAGAGGCTTGAGTGGATTTTTGGAGCAATTGAGGTAAGTGTTTGATCTAACTTTGGCTTGAGGGAATAGGATTAGAGTATTATTAATTGTTAATTGGTAAATGACCGAGTACGCTGTATAGGCATGGTGACGAGTATCTATACACCGTGGGTCTTTGTTGGTACTTGTTTTGGTATACTTCGGGACCCTTCCAAGCTAATTAATAATTTTCTACATAATGTGAAAAGTTTGAGGATTAATTGTGAATTGTGGATTCTTTGGAGCGTTGGCTCAAATGATAAAATACTATCGAGTAAGAAATGAAAGAATTGGAAAGAGATGTGATGATCTCCCTTGCCGGGATGTGTAAGTTGTTGATATTGCTCCCTTGCCGGAATTTGGATGTTTAATTGTGTTCTTTCCTTGTCGGTATATTTCTTGTTATTATTTATTTCCCTCGCCCATTTGATTGTGATTGCTGTTTGAGAGTGATTATGCAGGAAGGGTCATTTCGTGCCATTGTTCGATTATATTCGCACGAAGGGACATTCCGTGTCATTGTTGATTATATTATGCACGAAGGGTCATTCCGTGCCATTATTGATTATATTATGCACGAAGGGACATTCCGTGCCATTATTGATTATATTATGCACGAAGGGTCATTCCGTGCCATTGTTTGATTATATCTGCACGAAGGATCATCCTGTGCCATGAAATGAGAGTTATGTGAGGAAAGCACGAAGGGTGATGCCGTGCATTTTATTGATTGCTTTGGGTAAGGATGAGAGTAAAAGCACGAAGGTTGATGCCGTGCAATTGTTGAATTTCTCGTTTCTATTAATTATTGTTATGCCCTGTTTCTTATTTAAGTTGATGACTTTTATATCCGGATTGTACTCCCTCATAGCATGCTTCCCTCCCTTTTAACTATTTAGTTTTGGTATTCTTTTCTTTTATTGCACATATATATGTTGAACTGCACAGGTTGATTTGGTAGTCCTGTCTAGCCTCGTCACTACTTCGCCGGGGTTAGGTCAGGCACTTACCAGCACATGGGGTCGGTTGTGCTGATGCTACATTTTTGTGCTTTTTGCACAGATCACGGTACCGGAGCAGCTTTTGGACCACATCAGTAGCACATTGAGTGGGAGCTAACTTCAGTCCAGGGACTACGAGGTAGCCTAACTGGCGTTCGCAGGCCGGAGTCCCTTTCTATATCTTCTGTTTGTTTTCAATGTACCGAGACAGACACTGTGTTTTTTTCTATTCAGATTTGTTTGTAGCATTCATTAGTGGTTCGTGAGATAGCGACTCCAGTCTTGGGTAGTGAAATGTTAAGCTTCCGCATTTTGGGTTTTCAGTTATTTATGTTATAAAAGAATTCCGATCTTATTTAACGGTCTATTATTGTTATTACTATTGTGATGTTATCCGAAAAGGTTTTAAATGCTTGGCTTGCCTAGCTCCGACAGTAGGCGCCATTACGACTCCCGATGGTGGAAAATCCGGGTCGTGACAACCTATTCCCTCAAGATAAGGTTAGACCAAACACTTACCTCGATTTCACGGCCAAACTCAAGCCTCAAATACCGCTTTTACTTTAGTTCCCACTTCCAAGATGCTCGAGTCTACGCATAATTAACTACATAACATCAATTAACGCTAAATAAACCAATTCTAATGCATGAGTATAGATTTCCAAATATTTTTTCCCAAAAGTTAAAAATCGACCCCAAGCTCGCTTGGTCAAAACTCAAAGTTCGAACCATAACCCGATTACCCACTCACCCACAAACCCAAATATGCAGTTCGTTTTGAAATCTGACATCAATTCGAGGTCTAAATTCCCAAATTTTAAAATTCCTAAATTCTACCAAAAACCACCCAATTTTCCATGAAAACCCTAGATTTTGTGTTGAAATCTTGTAAAAAGATGAAATAGATTGAAGGAATTGAGTTAGAAATCTTTTACCTATAATTTGGGGAAGAACTCTTCTTTGGAAATCGTCTATGGGAGCTTAGGATTTGAAAATTTGAGAGAATGAGTTGAAATCCCGTCTAAATTGTGTTTTGATTAGTTGCAAATATTACATTTGCGGTCAGAGCTTCGCGAATGCTAAGCTCGCAAATGCGAGACAGGTATCGCAAATGCGAACCTGATGCATGTCTGCTACTGTCGCAATTGCGAAGGTTGCCCCTCCCTGATGACTTCGCAAATACGAAGATATGTTAGCTAATATGAACAATGCTGGCACAGGGCTTCTTCGTAATTGCGATAAAACCCTTGCAATTGCCAAGCCTGTGAAACTCGTAAATGCGAAGCCTGATCTCGCAATTGCGAGATCAGAGGCCTGCAACAAATACCAGATGCAACAGCAGATTTTTCTAAGTCCAAACTCACTTTGTAGCTTATCGAAAACTCACTCGAGCCCTCGGGACTCTAAACCATACATTCTTACAAGTCTAAAAATATCATACGGACTTGCTCGTGCGATCAAATCGCCAAAATAACACCTTAAATAATAAATTTAACATAAAAACTCATGATTTTCTTAAGAACACTTGAAATTTCTATTTTTACAACCGACGTCCGAATCACGTCAAATCACTTCTGATTCTCACCAAATTTCACAAACACGACTTAGATATTAAATCAAACTTGTACCGAACTCCGGAACCAAAATATGGGCCCGATACCAACGAGGTCACAGACTATTCCATTTCTAAAAATTCTTATATTTTCAACCAATAATTTTCTTCAAAAATTCATTTCTCGGGCTAGGGACCTCGAAATTCGATTCCGGGCATACGCCCAAGTCCCGTATTTTTCTAAGGACCCTACTGGACCATCAAATCGCGAGTCCGGGTCCGTTTACCTAAAACGTTGGCCGAAGTCAACTTTAATCAATTTAAAAAGCAAAATTCAATATTTTTCTTAGATTTCACATAAAGGCTTTGGGAAAAAGCACGCGGATTGTGCACGCAAATCGTGGGAAAAAAATAAGGTTTTTAAGACATCGAAACCCAAATACGGATTATAAAACAAAAGATGACCCCTTGGGTCATCACAATTTATTACTGCTCATGCGTATATTTATCACGTTTATCTTTAATTATTCACAATTGGTATATATTTAATAAATTGATTTCATTATGTTTCAATGTGTCGGAGAAAGAAGTGAATGGACGGGAATGAATGTGGATTAAAATCTGAAAATGCATTATGAAGAGATGAGACATCTAAATTATAGAAAGTGAATAGTTAATACTAATCCTAGAGAGAGTCTCGCCCATTTAATTTGGTTGGTAGCTGATCGGTTTCCATATTATTTTGCTGCTATATTTATTAATCAGTTAATACTAATAAGATATTGTTCACTACCTACGTTGCTAGTTATGAAACTTTTCTTTTTCCAATCGACCGATTTTTATCCGTCTGAATGTAACCTAATTTTGATGCACCTTAATACAATAACGAATAAAAAATGTTTTTTCAGGTAGAAAAGGAATGATTTCATAAAATATACTTGCCACGTAACTTTAACTATAGCAGGCGATCGAATGGCGTGCATCGAAAAAGGTTACAGCAAAGAAAAGCAAAGAGAAAAAAACGGTAAGGACCGTTTGTCTTTAGATATGTTTTCTTTTCATAAACGTGTTTGTCCTTGAAAATTTGTATGTCTTTGATAATTTTTTGAAAATGAGTATTTTTGCAAATTTTTCAAAAATATTTTTTCCCATTCGCAAAACTGTAATATTTTTTTAATTGAAACATATATTCAAATATAATTTTAAATTACAAATACCATTTTTTAACTTAACTTCAAATACTGTTTTTTTTCAAAAATTACTATTTTATGTCCAAACGCCAACCTATTAGGTGCAAACCCACCAAAAGAGAGACAGATGAAGCCATAATAAGTAGGAATTGCCAATTGGCCATAGCTAAACACTCTTTCCTAACTTGGTAGGGTCCATCTGGATGTACACACATATATATCATCCATGAGTCCTGTTCCCACTTTATATTTTATTGTTTATTACATGTAAAATATTTAATAAATTTAATTTTTATATACGGATGGAGTGAAAAAAAAATTTACATGCTTAAAAGATAGTTACAAGTAACTCTGTTCATATAATGGGTGGAAATAATAATCCAAGAAAATATGGTAGGTTTTACAACATCTAATAAATGTACACTTATTATAGAAAATTTATCTGTACAAATGTAAATACGTTAGCAAATCTTTTTAATTAAATTCGTCAGATCCTTTATCATTTCATTCTGTTTTCCTACCCCTCAAAGGCCTATAAATACCCTCTCTGGTACACTTCTTTTCCACTCACAACAGAAATAGCTACTAAACAAACAGCAAAAAGATAACCAGAAAAGATGGCGAGTACTTTCCCAGTTGTTGATTTGGGGATGCTTCAAACTGAGAAAAGAGCTGAAACATTGGATAAAATCAAAGATGCATGTGAAAACTGGGGTTTCTTTGAGGTAACATTATCTTAGTCTACAATCTTTTATATTCTTGTTTTGTAATAACTTATATATTTGTGTGTTGTTATATACGAAGCTTGTGAATCATGGGATTTCTCATGAAGTGATGGACACAGTTGAGAAGCTTACTAAGGAGCATTACAAGAAATGCATGGAGCAAAGGTTCAAGGAAATGGTGGCAAGTAAAGGTCTTGAGGCTGTCCAAACTGAGATTGAAGATCTTGGTTGGGAAAGCACCTTTTACGTGAAACACCTCCCTGTTTCCACTGTTTATGAAGTTACAGACTTAGAGGATAAATACGGGTTAAGAAAAATCAATTTTTGTCCTTTTCTTGACACCCCTTTTCAATATTTTTTATATTTTCGCTAGATTGTTCCAATTATCTTGGATTTGTATCACTTCAACCTGCATCCTTTTAACCTGACGTAGGACCAGAACAAAAATGACAGTGCTAATTAATTATTTTTCCAAATTTCCAACTCAAAGAATTTAGCCTAAAGTGTCATTTTTTTTAGCATGGCTCTGCTTAATTTTACTAACTTTACATTACCTCATAACAGAAACGTCATAAAGGATTTCGCGTTGAAGCTAGAGAAACTAGCTGAAGATCTTCTTGATTTGCTGTGTGAAAACCTCGGGCTCGAGCAAGGTTATTTGAAGAAAGCATTTTATGGCTCAAATGGGTCCAAATTTTGGTACCCAAAGTAAGCAACTATCCTCCTTGCCCCAAGCCAGAACTGATCAAAGGCCTACGCGCTCACACTGATGCTGGTGGCCTAATCCTGCTTTTCCAAGATGACAAAGTCAGTGGTCTTCAGTTACTGAAAGATGGTGAATGGATTGATGTCCCGCCTATGAAACACTCAATTGTCATCAACCTTGGCGACCAGCTCGAGGTCAGTATTTTAACATGTTGTAGCAAGTAATCTGGTAAACTTTCTATGGAAAGTACAAGAGTATTGAGCACAGAGTTATTGCTCAACAAGATGGCACTAGAATGTCAATTGCTTCTTTTTATAATCCAGGAAGTGATGCTGTGATATTCCCAGCACCAGAGTTGGTTGAAAAGGCAGAAGAAGAGAACAAGTTGAAGTATCCCAAATTTGTGTTTGAAGATTACATGAATCTGTATGCAGGTCTCAAATTCCAGGCTAAGGAGCCTAGGTTTGAGGCTATGAAAGCTGTGGAGACTACTGTCAACATAAGTCCAATTGAAACTGTTTGATGGTGTTTCAGTTAATCTGAAGGGATTTTATTTATGCATTAATAAGAAACTAAGAGTCCGGAACTTAATTAATATTTTTTTTTTTTTACGTAAAACACATTTTTGATGTTAAAAAAAAAAGTTATATTAATACATAGTTCGCAGTTTTATACTGCGAATTGGGTTAACGGATTTTTTGTCGTTAACTCAATTCGCAGTATAAAACTGCGAACTACATTTAAATTTTTTTGAACTACCGTTTCGCAGTTCTATACTACGAATTTAGTTAAATCGCAGTATAAAACTGCGAAATAGGCTGATTTTAGGCCCCACTACAATAATTCAAACACATAAAACGCAGTATAATATTGCGAATTTCTTTGAAAAATTGTACACCCCAAGGTCGAACTTGCCTTATTTAGAGGCGCTTCAATTTTATAAAAATTCATTCAACACTTAAAATTCAAACATACGTTTATTCTCTCTTCTCCTTATCAATCAATTTTTTACAATGTCTGAAGTGACAAAAATAAGGGTTTCACTGTATTGGGTGGGGGGTGAGGTTGTGGTGGAGAATAACTCTGTGAGGTATAGCTCACCTCCATAGTGTCATGTTAAATTGCCGCTTAATATGGAGTACGATACATTGGTGTCGTTGTTACGTAAAAAAAATGAGTGAGCGGAGGCGTTTGGTTAGCCTTAAAGTAACCGGTAGATTTCCTTATTCAATAACTCCGCAGGGGTTTGCTTATTATTCTGAGTTTAACATCGAGGATGATGAAACTCTTAGAGTTTTTTTGCGGATTCCGGATGAATATAGGGAATTGATTGTAATAAAATTATTGGAAATGTATGTGAAGGTGGTGGACCTTCGTAGTAATGAGGGCGTGCGTACCGGCGATAACTCTCAGTCATCGAGTGGTTATTCTGGAGCAGCGTTTGCCGGACAGATTGGAGATGGAAGAGCTTGCCTTGATTTAAACTTATCACCACAGGCGAATGAGCAGGCAGAAAATAATGTTTCTACTTCATATAATCAACAGGACGACTGGTAAACTTAATTTTGACTACGTTTTAGCGAATTTTTTTTCTTCATGTTTTAATTGGATTTGTATTAACATTCATATTTTTTATAGGGGGTACCGTCCGGATTTGAATTTTACAAGTTATGACCCCGCCCCTATTTGGAATCTGCGTAGGTCTGGAGTATTGAACCACAGTAGTTCATCTGGGAGTTATCACCAACCTGAAAATATCCATCATGAAATGTCAAGACAATACGATTTGTAAGTAAAGTGATATAGCGATATGTAAAGTATTTTTCCTGAGTATTGGGTAACTTATGTTTTTGTTCGTTTTCTGCAGTGAAAACGAGCTTGTTGAAGCTCCTGGCCTCACACAGTTGCCCATAGATGATATTTTTACTCGTGATTTGGCAGATGCGCAGAGTCAGGAGGATGATAGTGATTATGACAACAATGCGGATGAGTCTGGGGATGAGACACCCTTCCATGATGAGGGTGATGATGAGGAGGAGGAAGTGAATGTTGAACCTGAGCTGACTAAGGAGCATGTTCCTCCACCTCCCGCTAGACCAAGAGTGTATGAGTCCCACGTGCCATTTCATGAGCGAAATATTCCCTACCTTGATAATTTGCCAAGCATGCCTAACGTTGATGCCCTCACAAGGGATGATGACGAATTATGGTCGGTGATGTGGGATGAATCTAGACTAACTGTTCTTACAAAGGGCATGTATTTCCCCGACAAAGCTCGCCTAGTTAGGGCTGTAAAAATCTACAGTATAAGGGAGTGTCGTGAGATGACGGTAAGTGAGTCAACTACGGATAAATACAAGGCTGTATGCCATAGGTGGTTTATGGTTTGTCACTGGATGCTGCGTGTCACAAAGAAAAAATTAAGTTTGTGGAAAGTGGGTAAATATATTAGCGAGCATAGATGTGAAATGGATACATTCAATGAGAATCACTTCCACTTGGATGTGGACTTGATTTCCCTTGTATTGGTTCCATTTTTGGAAGTGTCCATTAGGTTCAAGATTAAAGAGTGTATTACAGCCGTCCACCAGGAGTATGGTTGTACTATAACCAAAAGAAAGGCATATCTCGGTCGCAAACGTGCCTTTGAACTTATTTATGGCGACTGGGATAAGTCTTTTTCAAATCTGCCCAGGTACATGGCTGCACTGCAACACTTTAACCCCAGAACTATTGTTAAATGGAGGCGTGAGCGAGTCCGGATAGACAGGAATATATATTCAACTATGTATTTTGTTCATTTAAACCAGCAATTGATGGTTTTGTGCATTGTCGTCCAGTAATTTCCATAGACGGTACTCATGTCTATGGAAACTATGATATTAAGCTTTTGATTGCAGTTGCTGTAGATGCCAACGGATAAATATTTACACTAGCTTTTGCCATTTGTGCCAACGAAAGTGAAGAGACGTGGAAGCAGTTCTTGAACCACTTGAAGCAGCACGTTGTCAAACAGCGTTCAGGTATTTGTCTAATATCTGATCGGCATGGTGGTATTTTAAGTTCTATACGTCACTTGCCTGAATGGCAGGAACCACATGCATACCACCGTTACTGTGTGAGGAACCTGAAGGCCAATTTCCAGAAGAAATTTCCTGACAAGGCATTGCATGACTTAATGGGGATGGCTGCAACTAAGCACCAGCAGTGTAAATTTACGAGGCGCATGGAAGCGATCCGGCAAGACGGGTTGCTCTGATGGTAAGCAACCTCCACTTCCAACCAAAAGGTTGTGAGTTCGAGTCTCCCCAAGAGCAAGGTGGGAAGTTCTTGGAGGGAAGGATGCCGAGGGTCTATTTGGAANGAAGCGATCCGGCAGATAGAACCACGAGCCTACACTTGGTTGATGCAACATGACCCTCAAATGTGGCCATTGCATGCTGATGGCGGCAGACGATGGGGAGCCCTCACCACAAATGTGTCGGAGTCATTCAACGGCTTGTTGAAGTATGCCCGTGGACTGCCTGTCACTGCCATGGTCGGCATGACTTTCAAACAGAGTGCAGAGAGGTTAGTTGAAAGTCATGCAACTGCATCGCCATTGATGGACAGGGGTGTTGAATTTATACCAATACCCATGGAAAGATTTGAAAGGTACAGGAGGCGAGCACAGTGGCATTCATTTCTTCAGTACGATCATGAACGGGGTATTTTTGAAGTTAAGACCGCTATCAACGGACACCGTGGGAATAATCTACATACGATGAATGAAAATAGAAGGTTATGTTCATGTGGGAAATGGACCATCTATCACATGTCGTGCCCACGTGCGTTGAAGTGCTTTCAACAAGTTGGATATGGGGTAACAAACTACATTGATAGGCAATACTGCGTTGCAGCATACGTAGACACGTATAGTGGGAAGTTGCATCCAGTAGGTGCTGAGCATTATTGGCTGCCGGAACCTTTTAAGTTGGTATGTAATAAGGACTATTTGCGCAAGCTGAAAGTGCAAAAGAGAACGCGTATACGAAACCAAATGGATGTTGGTGAGTCCGTTTATGCGCGTAAATGTAGCATATGCTCTCATAGAGATAGGCCAAAACAATAGCACCCCAGCTGTACTGGGGTAGCTCATCCAGCTGCTCAAGACAGTGAAGAAAGCGCATACACACTTTGTTCCCTGAGGTGTCGGGAAACAAGACACACCCGAATAGCAGGAGCAACGCCATCCGAATGTAACGCATAATCCAGAGATGCTCTGTCTCGTGTGTTATATCAGGGTGCAATACCGCCATATGATCTCTAATAAATGATAAAGCCACGCGACTTCCACCCCGGTCACCCTGAGGTCTCAAACCAATCAACTGCCCCATCATGTCCACCAGTTGTGCACGTGTCATGCCTCTCCACTGGTGAGGCAGTGTGAAGGCGCGCCCCTCTACGCGCTGTCCATATAAAACCTGGACGTCTTGCAGCATGATAGTAGTCTCTCCAGTAGGCAAGTGAAATGTATGCGTCTCCGGTCGCCATCGCTCTACCAAGGATGTGATGAGCGACCAATCAAGCTGCATCCGTCCAAGCTGAAAAATATGATATAGTCCCGAAGTCTGTAGGATCTTTACTACACGCGGATGGAAAGGGTGCTCCGCGATATACTCCCACAGATCATCAGGCCTCCTGGGCAGATTTGCTGCGTCGCTAGCTGTCCCTCCCAAACATAGGATGATGACCTATGGTCGCCTTGCATCACTAGTAGTTGTTCCTCGGCAGGTCCAGGATGCGCAGGTGGAGGAAATGCCATGTCGTCTACTATAATTTAAACAAAATTAATAATTTGTGTTAGTGTAATAAATTAAATAATTAAGTATGATTTTTGAAATTGAAGATAATAGTTGTGTATGGGTTCCAGGCTTGATTTTTTACGCCCGGTACCACCGAATAATTCTTAATTATTATAAGTCTCAATTTTAATATTTATAGAATTTTATTAACTTAATAAATTAAATTAAGTATGATTTTTGAAATTGGAGATAATACTTATGTATGGGTTCCAAGCTTGATTTTTAACGCCCGGTGTCACACCTCTTTTTTAGGATTTACACCCTGCGAAGGGTATAATAAAAAGAATTTTTCCAATTAAAGGATGGTCGGAACGGGATTAGTTATTTAAAAATTTCAGAATCGCCACTTGAGAATATAATGGTGTCTCAAGTCACCGAATTAATCCCGAACCGAGAAAAGTTTGACTCTGTTACAGTCTGCGAACTAGAAATCCTAGGTAAGGAATTCTGTTAATCCGGGAGAAGGTGTTAGGCACTCCCGAATTATGTGGTTCTAGCACGGTCGTTCAACTGTTGTATTTTTTGATTTTATTTGATGCTAACTTATGTGCTTTGATTTATAAACTTCTTTATTATTATTTATTTGAAAAGACTTGCGACATCGTGAAAGTACGTTTTCGACCACGTTTCCATCAAGGCACCCATTTTCGTTAACGCACTTTGACTTTGTTGAGATTTGGATTTGGGTTGCAATCAATGCACACCTGAATTTAAGGAAGTAATTTTAATTAAAATCGTGCCTAACG
>MU740197.1:6839-49587 GCA_026770625.1 Nicotiana glauca
TTGGATTGTTTAAATCACCTTTGATTAGTAAACGAATTTAAAAAGAGATTAAACATTATTTCTTGAATTTGTTAAACGGAGAATTGGCTTATTTGGATAGTTACTCCTCGATAAAATCCTTGACTGATTGTCTGTCTGTGTGTGTGTTTATTTTGGACCGGGCCGAACGCCTCGGCAGATTAATAGATGCATCTATAGGCGCGCCGTCGACCCTAGGCAAGTGTACATTTATTTCTGTTAGATCGGGCCGTCGCCTCGGTATGATTTGCGCATGTTTATATTGCTGCCTGGATTTATTTAAGCTGTTACATGCCTCATTATGGCTCGAGATCATAATGTTAATAAGGAAAAGAAACTTTAGAAATTTCCTATGAAGGAATTACGTGTTTGCTTGTTTCCTCTATTTGGATAAAAATCATGTTAGATAATAAATCCACTGTTGATATGTATATTGAGAATAAATAACCGTTGGACCATTAGAGTGTGTCAAAGTTGACCATCTCGTCTCTACCCCTTCGGGATTAGGCAGGACACTCACTGAGTATACGTTGATTACGTACTCATACTATATTTCTGTGTATTTTTGTTGCACATGTATATATACACCTCTAGCAGCCTATTGGGCGTAGCAGCATGGATGATGCTGGGACTAGGTGAGTTGCATCATTCGAGACGGCCGTAGCTAGAGTAGTCCCTTCCTTTGTACTGTATTTACTTTCCTTCCATTGTATTCCGGACGGATGTTGTATGTTATTTCTCTTGTCAGTAGATACTCATGCACTTGTGACTCCGGGTTCTGGGATGGTTCGAAGTATTGTATTAATTGCTTAACTTTTAAATTCGATTCGAAAATATATTCTTTAAAATTTCTAAATAATGAAGGAAAAATCCTGTATTTCAAAAGTGTTAAACGAGATTTAATTTAGTATTTGACTTGGCTGGCCTGACAGCAGTGTCCGGCGCCACCACGACTCTTAGTGGATTTTGGGTCGTGACATCTACCCAGGTACATGACCGTATTGCAATACTTTAACCCTGGGACTGTTGTTGAATTGAAGCTTAAGTGGAGTCTGGGAATACTAGAACATATATTCAAATATGTGTTCTGAACATTTAAACCAACAATTGATGCTTTTATGCATTGCCGGCCGGTAATATCCATAGACGACACTCATGTTTATGGAAAGTATGATATTAAGTGGTTGATCGTCGTTGCAGTAGATGCTAATGAAAGATATTTCCCCTATATTTTGCTATTTGTACCAATGAAAACCAACAGACATGGACACTATTTTTGAACCATTTGAAGGAGCATGTTGTCAGACAACGTTCAGATATTTGTATAATATCTAATTGACATGGCGGTATTTTAAGTTCTGTACAGGATTTGCCTTCCTGGCAAGAACTGTATGCCTACCACCATTACTCTGTGAGGCACATGAAGACCAATTTCCTAAAGGCACATCCTAACAAGGATTTTGCATGATTTAATGTGGATAGCTGCAACAGATCACCAAGAGTGTAAATTCAAGAGGCGTATGGAATCGATCAGGCACGAAGATCCATGAGCCTATCGTTGATTAATGTGACATAAGCTTGACAAGTTGACATTAAATGCGGATGGTGGTAGAAGATGGGTAATTCTGACTACAAATGTGTTAGAGTCTTTCAACGGGTTATTGAAGTCTGCGCGTGGATTGCCTGTCACTGTCACGGTGCGGATGTCATTCAAGCAAATGGCGGAGAGGTTTGTTGAAAGGGCTAGAGGTGCATCGTCATTAATGGAAAGAGGTGTTGAATTTATGCCAATACCAATTAAAAGATTTGTGAAATACAGGAGGCGAGCACATTGGCATACATATTTATAGTATTGTAACGAGCGAAATATTTTTGAAGTTCGCACCGCTATCTATCAAAATCAGGGGAATAATATACACACCGTAAATAAAGCCAGAAGGTTATGCTCTTGTGGAAAATGGCTCATCTACCATATGCCATGCTCACATTCCCTGAAGTGCTCTCAATATACATGTTTCGCGGCAACCAGCTACATTGATAAAGAATATAGTGTTGCTACATACTTAAACACCTATAATGGACAGTTGTAGCCAGTGTGTCCTGAGTATTATTGACCGCTGAAACTATTTAAAATGGTGTGTAACAAGCAGTATTTGTGTCAACCTCAAGTGCAAAAAAAATGCATATATGGAACCAAATGAATGTTGGTGATATCGTTTATGCGCGAAAATGTGCATATGCTCGCAAACAGGACATGATCGTCGTAAATGTTCTTCAGCTGGTTTGGGTAGCGGTGGTAATTCAGATCCCAGTGGAAGTTCATCCAATGTGCCCAATTATCAAGGATACCCGTAGTGTTTTATTTAAATAATTTGTTTTAATAAGTGTTTGTACATATTCATCTTTTAGAACCAAAAAATAAAATTATGTTTCCATTGGTGTTAAGTCATATTGATATTTAGCATTAATACTTTAGTACAACAATTTAACATACAGCCAAAGAAAAAAAAATTTCATTCGCCATTATCGTTGATGTCTGGCACTATTTCATTATTATTATCTTCAACTTCTTTGTCAACATCGTATATGTGCCCTTCGGGATCGAGGGCATCATAATCTAGGCCTCAGTTGACACATATTTCATGCATTTTATCTACACAACTTAACATGACACTGTGGAGATAAACTATAGCTTACCGAGTTATTTGCCATCACAACCTCACCCCCTCCCCCAAATCAATAGAATGCAAAATAACTTAATGGAGAAATATTTTAGAAGACTTGAAAATATTTATGAATGTATTTTTACAAAATCCTTAACCTCTTTAAATAAGGCAAAAACCTGTCCGGGGGGTATAATTATTTGAAGTATAGAGCCTTAGCTTAAGGCGCTATACCCAGTTGAATTAATATTATGTCACTTAAGGCTAAAAGAATTATTGGTGGGCCCACATAATATATATAGTACGGTACATTAATTAGAGCTTTCTATATATAGCGCCTTATATAAGGGCGCTATATTTAACTGAGCAAACAGCCGTTAAGGTATATCGCCTTTAGCTAATGCTTTATATATTTTTTGGTCACCAGTTTCTTTCCCCACACATTTTAGTTCTTTGAGTCCAAAAGAACCATATTGTAGTTTCAGACTTACAAAAAGCACTACAATTAGGATAAAGTGACCGAAATATAGTTGGTTATGCAACAATAGCACCGCATGAAGCTTGATTCAAACAGTGGCGGACCTAAGTTCAGTGAGGGGGTTCAATTTTATCATCTTCGCAAAAAAATTACTGTATAAATAGGATAAAAATAACATTTTAACATATAACTTTTGAATTAATTAAGAGCGATTTTTGAATCCTAGGTGCGAATCGTGCATTTTTCGAATCCTCTGGATAATTTCGGCTCCACCACCTTCGTATGTCAACTTGTATGACTCAAAATTTAGATCTAGGTTTATACAATCAAATTGATAATATAATATGGTTAATCTTAGCCAATATTAATATCCAAAGGATAGACCAAATATTTTTGTAGTAAGATTCACATGTGTTGTTAAATGGCAGTGAATGACAATAATAATAGTATAACAAAATGACTTAAGAATATGGAGGATAGCAATAAATAAAAATAAATAGGATTTAAGTAAATAAATGATTGGAGATCACCAAACAAAAGAGAGGTTCCCCAGTAATTCTTCTAACAATGACAGATAATGATAAGCCTTTGAATGTTCAGATCCTCCTTGGATCGGAGAAGAAAATATAGATAGAGATGTAAGGAAAATGTGAACTTTTTATGTATATTATAAAGGGACAATCTTCAGAGAATATCAATGTATTGTTCATACAATGAATGTCTCATCCCCTCCCCCTCTATAACTAGATATATTTTTATTTATAAGGATACATGGGTAACAAAATCCTAAATAGTGTAACAGAGAGGAATATTTACTAAAATATTCTCTAGGGAACTGTAATCCTAGAGCTAGCCATTACTACTTTAATAAAAGGAGTGCTCGTCCTCGCCCTTTGTTGAGTCACTTCAACCTCATCGGCGGTGCATAGTCTTCTCGTGACATCGACCTTTTGAAGACAAGTCTTATATTATATTAACGACACATGGAAACCTTCGAAGGCTTCCTTGATGTTCAGCGGGCGCCGAAGGTGATGACTGAGAAATTCCAATCATTGATGACGGCTAAGAGATTGGCTAAAATCAAATCAAAGTTTGGCCTCCCCAACCACATGGAGCTAATTCCCATTTATAGCTATGAAGTACACATCCACCATCTAGGTAATGTGCTATTTATGCCTACCCATTTGCCACCGGCTACTCGTTCCCCCTCCTTCCACTGGTGGAGGAGTTTTGTCGTTATTATAAGGTTTGCCTGCTCTGTTCCCCCCCTATGTTTACAAAGTGATCAAGATGTTATCAAAATTTACCAAATTTGCCGGAGTCGAGGTCACGGTGCGACACTTGGATCATCTGTTTGCACCCAGCTTTTATTGAGGAACGATGTTGAACCTTCGACATCATGGGGGCAAATGTTTGGTAGTAAAAATGGATGATAAAGGTAGCTGACAATTCTGGATTGACTATTTCTTCATCAAGACTGAGGTTGTCATGGCAGATATTACAGGTTTTCCTAAGGCCTGGAATCACGCTCGTAAGTAATCTTGCTTTGCTTTTACCTTTTTAAATATTTGTTCATTCTAAGCTTGTCAAATGTCCTTTTTTTTCCCGGAGCCACTGGTCGACCTCTTCAATTGGTGATGTATCTCACTGACTGGATTATACAAGTTCTCCCCTATATTGTTGGGATTCGTGATTGGATGAGATTCTTTCAGAGGTTTAAGTCGGCCCTCCCCTCGATGGGTAATTTGTTCTTCTAGTCAGCGTCTTACTTGTTCTTGCTTATATCATTATGCTCATCTTTTTATGCTTCTTCTAGGTTCC
Organism: Nicotiana glauca; assembly: GCA_026770625.1. Classification (NCBI taxonomy): domain Eukaryota; kingdom Viridiplantae; phylum Streptophyta; class Magnoliopsida; order Solanales; family Solanaceae; genus Nicotiana; species Nicotiana glauca. The sequence continues at coordinate 11,820 of MU740197.1, forward strand.
TTCAGGGGATCTACATAAAGGGATAGAGTGCTTGTGCTTTCATTTAGGAGGACAAGAGTTGCTACGCCTTCTGTCTCCACCTCCATCTCAGTTACCATGCCCGCTCCCTCCTCGGTTCCACTCATTGTTGAGGACGAGGAGGTTTCTTCGCATTATGCAGACTTAAGATCCCATAAAAGGAAAGCCATAGATGTAGTAGAAGGTGTGCCCACGACCTTTGACTTATCAGATGATGAGTTCATGGTTCAGGAGACTACGACAATATTGGGGAGGATTTTGGGGTGACCTTTGAGGTGCCTTAGTTAGAAGATTTTAGTATGGTTGTGTCTTCGCGCCCCGATGTGGAGATAGTAATAAAGGGGGGTTTTTGGTAATATCTTTATTCCTCATGAGGATGCCTCTTCTTCTAGGTTGGCTAGGGATGCTTCTCCTGCTGATAGAAACAAAAGAAGGGTCCTGTCAAAGAGGGCGATAAGTCATGTTCTAATATGGACCCCGAAGATGTTAAGATGATCGAGGTGGGGATGAGGGGGGGGGGGAGGGTTCAAGAACTATCAAGATTCCAATATGTTGTGGCCTGTCGAAAAACACTGAGGACGTGGTCAACGCTCTCGGTCCTCTCTGCTCCGAAGACGAGCATGTGACCCTCAAAGAACTGAGTGATGAAAATTTGTAGAGCAACGCCGACCTCGCCGTCAGGGTAAGTGTAGTCGTGCCTTATTTTTTTATTCGCGTTGTCTTGCTTCTAAGCGTTAACTTTTACTTTTCTTTGATTTGCAAACTATCATTATGGAGATTGAAAGCATGTGTAGGGAGAAGACGCGGAAAGAGATTTACTAGAAGCTGTTAATTACCGGGAATTCCGGGGGAAGTACCAAGACACTCAGAGACGACTTCGAGAGGAGGGAGACATGTCGTCCTTGAGGGTGGAGTTGACAAAGAAAGATGAGGAGTTTATGGCAGCCGTGGAGAGGTTCAGCATTCTCAGGGGGCATTAAGGAGGAAGGAAGAGGAACTCGAATTGAGCAAGGGCGTGGAGGCCCAATGTAGTGACCTCCAAAGTGAGGTGGTTCAACTGCAACATTAGTTTGATGGATCGACGCTCTTAGGGGGAAGTCATTGAGAGGCAGCATATACTTAAGGATGCATAGTTCTCCCGAATAGAGGCTCGAATGGGGGCTATTATTTTTGAGTTGGCGAACAAAAATCTTCGTTCTAAACGAGATAACATTCTATCAGTGGTCAAAACTAAGTAAGCCAAGCTCGAGGAGAGAATTGGAGAGTTAGGTAAGGAGAACCCCGAGCTGCTCGAGCGAGTTGCTGCTCTTGAGGCCGAGAATTCCTAATTGCTCGAGCGGCCCTCTATGTCTCATGCCTCTAAGTTTCCTGACATTTCCCAAGAGAGGAAAGAGGACTAGATCCGCACTAAAGCCTGATTGGACATGATCCCTAAGTTGAACAAGAAGGGTTTTGTCTTTGAGACGGCCATTAAGGAGGCTCGAGTCAAAGCTCAAGAGCCCCGACTTGCTTGTGAATATGATCTTGCCATACCTTAGCTCGATTGTGAGGAAGATGATGAGGTGGGTATAGACCAGCTTGCAGATAACGCTTGGTATGACTCCGTTTATGGTCGAGGCGGGGAAGGAGAGGATGGTTGAGATTAGGTTGGAGATGACATTTGAATTTTTATGTTTTTTTCTCAACTTTTATATTGTTTCTTTTGTTGGCGTCTTTGAACGCCTTTGTAAAACTTTCTTATATTTTTTCTTTTATTGGAGTCTTTGAACGCCTTTGTAAAACTTTCGTATGAAATACAATAATTTGTTTTGGATGTCTCTCTTTTGTGTTGTCCCTACATTCTTTCCTCCTGTTAGATTGTACCGAGGTACGTTATCAAGTTGGTCCATTGGGGTCGTCATCGTCTTCTTTGACCTCGGCATAGTAGGCATAATTGATTTCATTCCAAGTGGCTGGTGGGTACTTCTAATCAACTCAGTAGATTTTTGGTGTCCCTCGAACTCTCTGTGTTCAACCCATGCATTCTTTCAAATATGTTTGGTAAGATCATCCTCACCCTGCTGAATCAGGTGATGAAGTCCCTCAAACCCTCTCCTGGGAATTTGTTTGATGGAGAAGATATCGTTCACCCTTGTTTCGGCTTTTTTTGCCCTCACATGTGCCGTTATGAATTTATCAGCCACCTCTTCAAATGTTTCTATCGAATAGGCTGGCAGATGCGAATACCACGTCAACTCTCCTCCAGTAAGAGTCTCACCAAAACTTTTCAGCAAGATGGATGATACCTGCTCTTTGGTGAAGTCGTTGCCTTTTATAGCGATGACATAGTGGGTTACATGATCTTTAGGATCAGTCATCCCATCGTAGATTCTAATATATGGGGGCATCTTAAAGGTCTTTGGTGTGGCATGTGGAGCCGCTTCTTCCTTTTATGGTTGTTCCACAAACATGTTGGCATCTTTTTTTGGTAATAATTTGGGAGCACCTAGTATTTTGTATATCCATTCCTGGTACTCTTTTATTTGTTCTCTGAGTGCCTTGTTCTCATTTTCTATTTTTTCCATCCTTTTCAGCACGTTGAGAGGACGCTATCACTTGTATTGTCAATAATCGTGTGAGTATTACCTAATGTTGAAGTGTTTGGTTGGTCGTTTTGTTTGTTCTTGTGTTATGCTGCATGGAATCTCGCGGTTTTCATGCTCGTGCATGTGGATTGTTTACTAATCACGCTGACTAGAGTGTTAGTTAGTCATGCTTCAAGGAGCTTTTTCACAGTACGTGGATCCCCCTCTCCCGCGAACGTGGAGGTCCTTTTCCCGTTTGGTCTGTTGTGCTGCAGAAAGGTACGTGTGACCTCTTCGTGGGTGTCACCTCCTCATCTTGGGTTTTTTCATGACACTTATGAGGTTGAGGGTTACGTTAGTTATTGCATTCGTTTCGATTCCTTAGTTACCTGCCATGGAGAGTTTTTGGTACACAAAAGAAAAAAAAGATAATATTTGTGGTTTTTTAGGTCAACAAGTCACGTGCGTTATAGATCTAATGGAAGCTAAAAAATTGGCTGAGAAATCCCCATAGACGGCACCAAACTGTATGACCCAAAATTTAGATCTAGGTTTATACAATCAAATTGATAGTAGGATAGGGTTAATCTTAGCCAATATTAATATCTAAAGGATAGACCAAATATTTTTATATTAAGATCCCACGTGTGTTGTTGATGGAAGTTAATGACAACAATAATAGTATAATAAATGACTCAAGAATATGGAGGATAACAATAAATAATAATAAATAATATTTAAGTAAAATGAGTGGAGATCACGTAACAAAGGTGAGATTCCCCAATAATTCTTCTGACAAGGATTGATAATGATAAGTTTTTGAATATTCGGATCCTCCTTGGATCGGAGAAGAAAATATAGATAAAAATGTAAGGAAAAGGTGATCTTTGTATGTATCTAATAAAGGGATAATCTTCAGAAAATGTAAATGTATTGTTCTTTACAATGAATGTCCTGTCCCCTTCTATAACTACATACCTTTCTATTTATAAAGGTATATGGACCACAAAACACTAAATAATACAATTGGGAGGAACATTCACTGGAATATTCTCCAGGAACCTTAATCCTAGAGCTAGCCATTATTGCTTTAATAAAAGGAGTGCGCGTCCTCGTTCTCGTGCTCTTCCTCGTCCTCTATTGAGTCACTTTGACTTTGTCGATATGTTGTCTTCTCGTGACATCGACCTTTTGAATCCAGGTCATTATACCCTATTGACAACACATGATAGCTCGAAGTCTTTCTTGATGTCGACTTGTTCCACATGTAATCATGGTAGTTTTTGTCCATACACAACCCTTTTCCAGTTTTACTTACATTACATGAATGTATTGCGCCAGGGATAGACTCTAAACCCGTTCCTATTTGCCTTCACGATGGACATGCTAGTGTGGCACATCCAAGGGGAGGTGCCATGGTGCATGTTGTTTGCAGAAGATATAATGCAGATAGACGAGACCCGAGGCAGCGTCAACGCGAGGTTGAAGGTTTAGAGACAGGCCTTGGAGTCTAAAAATTTCAAGTTGAGCAGGACCAAAACAGAGTACTTGGAGTGTAAATTTAGTGGCGGGATCGTTGAAGCTGGCGTTGATGTGAAGCTTGAGACTCAAATACACACTACTCTTCCCAGACCCCAAGTATGAGAATATACTGTGTATGATATTATTGTTGATAATAAAATTCGGGTCAATTGGTTTTGTAGGAATATCAACAGCCTTGTATGTAAGTTGTATCCATGTGAAAAAAATGTTTGAATTGTATAGTCTCTGATTTGATGTTGTCACCATTTGATTGGTCAGTGAAGGTTCCCAAAGCTTGCATATTTATCTAATTGCTGATATAATATAATACTACGAGAACCAGAATCTTAATAAGATTTGAACAACATTTAAATAGGAACGAGGGCGAAAGGATTATATAATACCCGTCTCTAATAATAAATAATATTTTGCCTCTAAATTAAACTTGTTAAATGGGTCAGGCCAGCCCACTGGCAACTCGGTTCGTTCAGCCCAGTTCTCTAAGGGGGTGACAGGTTGGTAAGGGTTAGGGGTTTAGCCGGACGGGGCGAGCATTTTTTGGTAATTTGTGCCCCGGAACCCGATAAGTTTGGTAACCCACTAATGGGTTTTTACCGGGCTACAACCTAGTTATTGTTATGTAATATATATTTTTGGTAGAATTACATCCCCGATCACTCGGTTCAATAATCCATCAGAAAATAGTTCACATTTGAAGCCTTTACCCAGTGTAGCCCAGGTTGTAGATAGCCTGGAAATTACTTTTCACCGGGTAGCCCACCTCTTTTTTTCTTAGTTCCACTTTTTTCTTCGTTCTTCTCATGTCAGCCTTTGCACTACAAAATTTTTTTACTATTGTTATTCTCCTTCAATTCTTTTCCGGATTCTAAAGGCTAACTAAGGATTTGAAAAATAAAAGTCACCATTACAGGTGGTTCGAAGATTCGATTTCGAAATTGAGTTTTCTGATATATTAGTTATTTTAAATGAGTGTTGTCCCAATTGATTGGAATCAAGATTAGTTCAAAACTTAAATTTCAAGTGATTTGTAGTAGATTTAGGCTATATTTGAGTTAAATTTCAGAGGATGCCCAAGGAAGTAGAAGAACACGCGAAGCTCCACTGATACGATTCATTTGTATAATAATGTATAATATTTTATAAATAATGTAAAATAATATATAAACACCACTTATACATTATTATATGCAAGGTTGATATAGTATTTACAGGTATTTGGTGAATTTCTCGCATTTCTTTCTTCTTCTTCTTCTCATTTTTCTTATACGCCTATATACATAGTGTATCAAGAATATTTTTACTCTGTGATTATGCATCTTTATACACTTTTATACAACTATATACATAATGTACCTCTTTGTATAAAAGTGTATAAGCATCTCTAACGAAATTTTTGTACAATTTTCACTTGCAATTCTTGTATAAAACTAGTCTAAATCTCCAGCAAATAACTTCAAACTTTGTATACAACCTACTTAGACTATTTCTAATAAATTTAAATAATACCCACTCCAAATTTCTCATAAAATTATAATCAAAATTTAACAAGATTAGCATTAAAGGAGATGAGATTTTAGATTTCTCTCGTATGTTTTTGTGTTTTATAGTTGTAATAGGTATGCATAAACCTGAAGATATACAAAAAAAAATCAGAGAAGTACTGGTTATGGAAGAAGGCACGAATGATTGGGTATGAAAGAAGGCACGAATGAGTGTTGACTGAATAGGGAAATAATTTTTATTTCAGTTTTTTTTGCGTATGATTCTTTTTTATTAATTAAATTAAATATTTATGGGTGAAAAATGAAGAAAGAGCTACAATAGAGGTAGGTAGGAATAAATGAGGTTATAATTAGAGGAAATGGGAAAAGAAAAGATCTTATTGACATTTGGCTACACCTTTGCAAACTTGTAACTAGGCTAAAATAGTGCAAGGTCAACTTATGGAGTGCATTATTCTGTAAATTTGTCTATATTTTTACTGTTGCTAACAGTCAAATTCAAAAATGACCGTTGAGAAATGACCATTTTTGGCCATTTCGGCCTACCACCTTAAGAAATAGTCTTCCATCCCTAATAATTGATAAATTATATTTTTTTACCTTTTAAAAACTATAAATATCCCCCCATATTCTTCATTTTTTTTTACAATTTGCTCTCTTACTACTCTAATGCTCTCTCCATTCTCTCTTGATAATATTGCTCATTGCTCTCAAGTTCTCAATTACTTATTATTTCAAGTTTTATCAAATATTTACTTTAGCCACTACAAAATTATAATTATCAAATTTCAAGTGAAGTGTGATATCAAATTTAGTGCGGTATCCGGTCTTCCGGCACATCCGTTCCATCTCTTTCTTTATTTTTATTTTATTATTTAGAATTATTAATTTAGTTTATTAATTTAATTTACATAATGGATATATTTAAATCAGCCAAAAAAGCGTATACTAGTAGCGGTGGTAGTAGTATGAGTAAAATCCTAAAAGATCAAGAGGTGGTACTGTTCTTCTAGTAGTTTTACACATATTTCTAAAAGTTCACCTGAAAATTTAAATGTAGATTATGAGAAACTTCAAGAAGATTATGCTATAGATAATAATTTAGATGATATTCAATCACCTCATAATCTTGAAATACTACCACCTACACCTAGTACTGCTAGTCAAAGTACTAAGGGTAGTGGTCGTGATAATACAAGCAGGCCTTCGCCCCCTATTAAGAAGAATCGAAAATTAATAAGCAAGTGTTGGCAAGTTTTTGAAAGATAAGAAGAATATAAAAAATGTGAAAGATGTACTATCTGTAAGGAACTTTATAAATATGAGACTAGGGGTAAGCAAGGGGAAACAGATCAACTTCGTAGGCACATTGTATTTAACCATCCTATTGCATGAGGTGCTGATGAAGAATCTGGCTAATAAAAACTTAATTTGGGTACTGGCGGTTTAATGGGTAAATACGATACACTGAAAGGTCGGGAAGAATTAGCTAAAATGATTGTTTTAGGTTGTTTACCTTTTATTTTTCTGCTTCATCGTATCTTGTTACTTTTATTCAAAGAATTTATAACCATTTGCTTAAAGGTATTTCTAAAATTACTTGTAGACCTGATAACTTTAGGCTTTTCGAATAATATCAAACATATATCCATTATTTGTTCGCTAGTCTTTCTTGTAGAGTTTCTCTTACTTCCGATATTGGTCGTGATGTTAATAAAAATGATTATTTAACTGTTACATGCCATTGGATATATATTAATTTTTGTATTCAAAAATTATTATTGCTTTTAAATATGATGAATATCAAAGTCATACTGGTACATTTATTTTATATAAGAAATATTATCCATGAAGTTGCTATATTTTATAATCTTTTAGAATAGGTTTTGTATATGTCATTTGAAAATGCTTCTAACAATAATTCTGCTATTACACAATTAAAATTGCATCTAGACCCACCACTTCCTGAAATATTTCATGTGATGTGTGCATGTCATATTTATAATTTAATTGTTAAGAGTGACCTTGAATTATTTAGAAATGAGATCACTTTAGTTAGAAGAGTTGTTGGTGTAAGCCAGGAAAATAATATAAGTGCTAGATTAAATGCATTTAAGGATAAATGTGTACAATATGGACTAAAACTAAGACTCGTGCCTGAATAAATAGGTTGAATTATACTTATTTATTCATAAGATGAGGTTATAAATATAAAATGCCTATAACAGAAGTTGCTAATTCTCATTATACCGATCTTAACCGTTTATTAACATCTAGACCTTGGGATGTCATTCATATAAAGACTCGGCCGGTCGTTCGAGTATTACAGCCCCATTTCCCTATTTATTTCTTATTCTATGCTCATTGTTGTTGTGTGACTTACCGGGATAGTTGGTTTGATTCTAAAGATATTTCGGAATAAATTGGGGTACTTAGTCCCAAGGTTGGAAGCCTAAGTTGAAAGAGTTGATCGGATATTGACTTATGTGTAAATGACTCTAGAATAGAGTTTTGATATCTCCGTATGGTGATTTTGGACTTAGGAGTGTGCCCAAATATTGATTTGGAGGTCTATAGAAGATTTTGGCTTGAATTGGAGAAAGTTGGAAAAATAGAAGTTTGAGAGTTGAGAAGTTTGACCGAGAGTTGACTTTGTAGTTACTATGCTCGAATTTCAGTTCTGAAAATTAAAATAGGTCCGTTGTGATATTTATAACTTATGTGCAAAATTTGAGGTCAATCGGAGTTGATTTGATAGGTTTCGGCATTATTTGAGCAAATAAAAGCTAAACCAATTTGTGATGAGTTAAAAGGTGAATCTTAGTTGAACTTAACTAGACCGAATAAAATGGAGCACTTGTATTACGAGTAGAGTTTAATAGCATTAAATAGCTAATTTAATATGCTATGATTTACAATAAATATGATAACATAAATGATTAATAATTGCAAATAGCGACAAGAAATGCAATGGGAAAGGATCTACCACCCAATTATTATATGATTGGGATGTTCATTTTCTATGACGGCGATGCGGAAAAAGTGAGAAGTTTTTAAGGGTATGGAATCTTGAGATTTATGAATAAAGGGTGAATAACGTATGCAAGAATGAATCAATGAATAAGATAACTTCTTCGTATATTCTTTCGTTTAACCTTTACAATGTGTTCTCTTACAAAAAAATAGATCCCTTTTTTTTCCCTATCTCTTCCTATTTAAAAAGGACGTTTTCCAGAAATCCTAAAAAGTACAGCCCAAAGAATAACCAAAGGAATATTTTTTATGTCCAATTCTGAACCTATGCTACTGCTACATTCTTATCTCGGTTGCCTGCTTTTGGCATCAGCCTTTGTGAGAACGACCTTCAGTCGCTATATCCTGGTCGACCCTATCATTTATCTTGCTTATCCCTTACCGTGGTCACCAAATTTGGACCTATACAGTTAGTCCCTCGGTTTGTTGAGGTCGTAGCCATGCACGTCCTCGATAAGCGGACATCATTCATTTTTCTCGAGGGAGAATTCGTCCATTGAATCAAGCCGGGTCGACCAAGATCAAGAGAACGACACAACCGGTGGAGTTGTGATTAGTATGGTTACCAAGCGTGATGTCACTACCACGCGCATCATCATTGGGCATCTTCCCGAGATAGCATTATGTGCCTGTCACTTTGGTTTAGTGCCATTGACAATCCTTCACTTCTATTCTCGCGCCATCCAGCCCTATAAGTAGATGAGGGTTTCGTTTTATCAAAAGTTTCCACCATTACCCTCCTTGCATGAACATTATTTTCCTTCGATCTTCTTTACCGGTTCCCATTATTAGCTTTGTCTTTACGATTCCATTTCTTTCCTTCTCACCCAGTCATCACCTCTTCCTTTAGGTATAGCAGCATACCTTTCGTCGTCAAGATGTCACAAACCCTTCGCATTCATGACGAAGTTTTCGATGCCACTCCGTTGTTGGTGGCTCCTCCTTCCAGTGGTGAGGATCTCGTGGCTGAAGAAGGTGAGAGTTTTCCTACTGTAGAGGAGATACTTCCTAAAACCCCTTGTCCAAAAGCTATTTCCATAAGGAACCCGCTCATTCTCCCATTTCGGTGATCTCCGAGACCGAGTTGTCTCATATAGCTGAACTCCGGCCTACATATCGTATCCCTTCTCACGTCGAGATGGTTCTGTCTAATGGCGACTTCGTGGAAGTCCATAGACCTCGGTACTGTGCCTTTTATGTTTACCCTTTCTTAGTTGGTTATACTCTCCCTCTTCTTACTCTGGCGGAGGAATTTTATCAATTTTACAACGTCTGCCCGGCGCAGCTGTCTCCGTATTTGTATAAACCTTTCCTGATGTTGACAAACTATACGGAGTTGGCTGGTTGCGAGGTCAAAATCCGCCGCCTATTACACTTGTTTTCACCAAGTTTTTATAGAGGTACAATGATACACCTGCGATATCGCATGAACGGGGGGCTGATAGATGGAATGGATGATATGACGAACTAAAGTTTTGGCACAAGTACTTTTTTATTAAAACTGAGCACTTGGTGTCAGACCCTGCTAGATTTTTTGAGCAGTGGAATCATAATCATAAGCGTTGATAGCATACGCTTATTATCTTCTTTCGTCCCTTTTGATTTTCATTTATTTGTGATTTCTTTGGGTTGTTTTTGTTGTCATTTTTTTAGCTGAGAGGCGTGCGCCCTTTCCCATCATCGGCATTGAGGATTGGGTGGCTCGCGTGTTACCTCACATGGCGAAAATCCAAGATTGGGTAGTTTTTTACAAACGCTTTGGACCGAAGGTCCCGTCTAGTAAGTGTTACTTTTGTTTCGGCTTTCTTTTGTTTACTGTCATTTACTGATACGACCTCTTTGTAGTGACAGGTCGACGAGATTCCAAAAAGAAAGTTCTAGTACCGGCATTTCGCCAGGCCATTGCATCGCCAGGGATGCAATTTACTTTGGCCGAGTCTGCCTGCGGGGGTCGTACTCAAACTTTGTCAACTAGGGAACCCGCTCCTCAGGATATTGCTGTACGAGATGAGATCTCTTCCCGTTATATCTACCACCTTGTAGATGAGTTCTCTAATGAGGAGTCATCATCATCAATAAATAGGAGGAGAATGGAGCTCGAGAAGGCCGTCGCCACCGGTGTTGAAAAGAAAAAAGGTCGTTACTTCGAGAGCGGCGTCCTCGCCTATGCTAGATGCAGGGGGGTTTTTTATGGTGGATGCTATTATGGTGGGGAGGTCCCCTAGGGCCGAGGGGATATACCAAGGTGGGGAATCTACACGGGCCGCTGAAGGTACCGCGTCGTTGGCGATCGGAGGGGATGGAGCGGTACTCGTAGAGGACGATGGTTCAGGCTTGGACATCGACCCCGAAGAGGTGCGAGCCTTTTTGGAGAGTAACACCCGCGTGGAAGTGAGGACGGTGGGTCCTAACCGACACATGATCATTCTCGTGGGTTATAATCTTTTGGCAAACTCTGAGCAGGTAGTGTCGTCTTTCGCCCCCTTATGCGCCGTTATTTAGAACATGGAGCTTCAGACGATGAGTGATACAGAGCTATTGTAGAGTATTTCCGGCATGGCTTTGCGAGTAATTTTTTTTGTCTTTTCCTATTAGGATTTATTTTGCATGCATAATCTGCTTATGTTGACTTTCTTTCCTCTGTATGTCAGACTCTCATTATGGAGATCGAGTGCGACCAGAGGGATGAGCGAAGGAAGACCATTTTTAAGAAGGTGGCCTCCAAGTGCAAAGAGTGTCGTACCAAGAACCGTGCTTTGGGTGATGTCTTTACTCAAGATAGTGATTTTTAGCTATTTTGTGAGGGGCTTAAGCAGAAAGAGGATGAGTTGGCGCAGAAAGTTGAAGAGATGAAGGAGCGGGATGATGAGCCGATGAAGGCCATTGGTCGATACAGTGAACTTGAGGTGGCTCTTAAGGCCAGAGATGATGAGCTCGAGGTGAGTAAGGGAGTGATGGCTGAGAACGCCGATCTTCAGGCACATATGACTTCTTTAACTGTTGATCTTGGGCGAAAGGAAGTGATGGATGTCGATCTGAGAGGCGAGTTGAGCGCTAAAGTCGATAAATTGGCTCGTCTTGAAAAAGTCAGGGTGGCCGCCGTTTCTAAAGTAGCAGCCCTGGATGATGCCCTCCGTGTTTGTAGGTCCGAGTGAGATAATGAGGTGGAGACGTCGACGCTCAAGATAACAAGGTTGGAAGAGCTGATCCAAGATCTGGAGCCTGAGTTGTCCGTTTTGAATGAATAGGTTGTTGCTTTGAAGGTAGAGGAAGTGCAACGGCAGTCGTGGCCATCCACGTCTTATACTTCTATTGACCCCATCATGCTGCAGAAGTTGTATGAGATATGGGTTCATGCTGAGGCTCGGCTTGATGTGTACAAGTCCCTGAAGGTCAACGGGAAGGTTTCAGATGCAAAGCTCGAGGGTGTTCATGTTAAAGCGCGTGCAGCCCATAAAGCATATAGTTATGATCCCGGTACGCCTGGCGGGGACGATGTCAATGATGATGCAAATAGGATCGCCTCCGATTCTTGGTATAACAAGGAGTATTTTGCGGGGATGATGCAACGTAGGGTCGTGTATTTATTTTTGTAAGGGCGTCTTCGATTCCTTTGTAAAAAAATTGTAATACAACAGTTGTAATGGAATGATTACCTTTTTGTTGTGTATCTCCAAGTTGTTATTTTTATTTTTTGTGATGTGATGTCCCTGTCTTTTCAGACGCTTTTGTGTAATGTTTTGGCATAGTCGATTATAGATCTTAAAGTAACTCGAGCAAGGTCGAGTGTAAAGTAATTCGAGTGAGGTCGAACATTAAGTAATTCGAGTGAGGTTGAATGTTTAGTAAATCGAGCAAGGTTGAATTTTAAGTAATTCGAGCGAGATCGAATGTTTAAGTAATTCAAGCGAGGTCGAATGTTTAAGTTATCCGAGCAAGGTCGAATGTTTAGTAATTCGAGCAAGGTCGAATGTTAAGTAATTCGAGCAAGATTGAATGTTTAAGTAATTCGAGTGAGGTCCAATGTTAAGTAATTCGAGCGATGTTGAATGTTTAGTAATTCGAGCGAGGTCGGATGTTAAGTAATTCAAGCGAGGTCGAATGTTTAAGTAATTCGAGCTAGGTCAAATGTTAAGTAATTCAAGTGACATTGAATGTTTAGTAATTCGACCGAGGTCGAATGTTAAATAATTTGAGCGAGGTCGAATGTTAAATAATTCAAGCGAGGTCAAATGTTTAAGTGATTTGAGCGAGGTCGAATGTTAGATGCAAAAAAAGAGATGATGAAGAGCAAAACGTTGTTTTATTTCATTTGTTGGAGAATATCTTGGTGGAGAGTACAAAATGCTGCTTTATTTCATTCACTGGAGAATACTATTCCGTTTCATACATATATTGTAGAAGTTTCCATGTATCTAGTCCCTTCATCGTTCGGCCTGGAGAGGTCAGCAGGTTGGGCGATGAATCATACTTGAACTTCGAGGCTTCCCCTTCGTTGCCTACTTAAAACCCTCCCCAAGAAAACCCAATTGGGACAAAGCCCGGGTGAGGGAAAAGAGTACGACTTGAGGGGCGTCCTTTTTCAGAAGTTGAAGTATTTGAGGTGCGCGACATTCCAATTGTTTTGTAGTAGTTTTCCTTCCATTGTTTCTAGTTGGAATGCTCCTTTGCTTGCTGCTGCCATGATTTTGTATGGCCCATCCCAATTGGTTCCCAGTTTGCCTTCTTTCGGGTCTTTGCTCACTTGTGTTTTGGCTTTGAGAACATAGTCTCCAACTTTGAGCGGTCGTATTTTGGTTTTTTTGTTGTAGTACTTTGCTTCTTGTTGTTTTTGGGCTACCATTCTTACGTAAGCCATGTCTCTTCGTTCTTCTGCCTCGTTGTTCGTGGATGATATGTTATATCGTGGTCACTTAATTCTATGGCCCACTTGGCTAGTCTTCCCGACAATTCGGGTTTATGTAAGATGCTCCGTAGGGGGAAGGTCGTTGTCACACCTCTTTTTTACTACCACCGAAAGCGGTATTGGGGAGTTTTTTTCAATTAAAGTGACAATCGAAATGGGATTATTTTTATCTAAAAATTAGAGTCGCCTCTTGTGATAATTTATGGTGTCCCAAGTCACTGGTTCAAATCCCGAATCGAGGAAAGATTGACTCTATTTTATAGTCCCTGAACATAGAAATTCGGGTAGGAAATTCTATTAACCCGGGAGAAGGTGTTAGGCATTTTCGGGTTCCATGGTTTTAGCACGGTCTCTCAACTATTGTTATTGGCCTATTTATCTGATTTTAAAACATTCTTGAAACCTATGTGCATTTTTATCCCTTTTTAATCCGCTTTCAATAATCTAATTATTATACAACTAATTACTTTGATTACACATCATGAATCGTGTAACGGGAACCGTACCCACGATCTACAACATGTTAAATTACTATCAAGATTAAATTGTGGCCAGGTCACATAAACGTACCCCCGGATTTTAGTAATTAAGCGTCACAACTACGTCGCGGGAACCGTACCCGTAGTTATGATAATTGTTTAATTAATGCGCCTAAAGCAAACTACGAAAGTTCAAGGCATTTTCTACACGAGTTAAAGTAATTAGTATGAGGGCCATAGATTATGATTTTGTTCGCGTATGCCACACCTAAATTATTTTTAAAAGAAAAGTTTTATTTCATTAATGCAAACTAAAGATACTTCTAATTTAATCTAATTTAAAATTAAATATCACAACCACGTCACGGGAACCGTACCCGTAGTTGTAATAATTTAATTACACGCCTAAAGCAAACTAAGAGTGTTTATATGAATTAATTAGTTTTCTATGTTTGAGATTGACTGTGGAGGTTCAAAGATTATAAAATGATATGGGTAAAGTGTGAGATTTAACTAATAGTAATTAGTATGGTTGATTATGTTTTTGACTTAGTGAAGGCGTTGAAATTCTCAGGTAGTTCTATTGTTTGGGCTGAAGACTAATATTTCAAAAGGGACTAATTGAATAAAAGTATAACGATCTGACCGGTCGTATTGCCTTTTAGAATCTCTTTCCCTTAAATAAAACTTCCTGCGCTTGATTTAGCTAACTTATAACTTGCGGGGACGGTTGGTTACCCAAAACTTTTTGAAACAAATGAACATATTTTTACCCAAAACTCTTCCAGCGAGGTCAAGTTTGATTTCGATCAACTTTTTGGGAAAACGGACCCGGATTTGTGATTTTACAGTTCTTGAGGGTTCATGAAAAAATATGGGACCTGAGCGTATGCCCGGAATCAAATTCCGAGGTTCCTAGCCTGAGTAATGAATTTTTATTAAAAATTATTAAATTGAAATCCTAAGAGTTTAATAAAGAGGAAAAATGCTTGATCACATTGATATCAGGCCCGTATGTTAGTTCTGGAGCCCGATACAGGTTCGGTATATTATTTTAGTTTTGTCTATGAAATTTGGTGAGGAACGAGACTGATTTGACGTGATTCGGACGTTCGGTTGAAAAAAAAAATAGGCATTTAGGTGTTCTTGAGGATTTTATGAATTTTGGTATTAAATCCGTGGTTTTAGGTGTTAATAATGCGATTTGATTACTTGAGCAACTTTGCACACTGTTGTAGGACTTGCGTGAGTGTTCGGAGTGGAGCCTCGAGGGCTCGGGTGAGATTCGGGCATGGTTGGAGGTAAGAAAACACAACAGTTTTGCTGGTATTTTTGTTGCTGCTGTTGCAAGTTTCGCAATTGCGAGATGGACATCGCGATTGTGAACTCGCAATTGCGAGAAATTCTTCGCATTTTCGAAGTTGGCCGGGCTGGGCAGTGTTCGCATTTGCGAGCCATTTCTTTGCAATTGAGAACCCAGCAGGGTTCGCATTTGCGACCCACGCATCGCATTTGCGATCGAGGCAGGCTGGGGCTCTGTTCGCATTTGCAAACCTTTTGTCGCAATTGCGATCTCGCATTTGCGAGCCTTGTGTCGCAATTGCGACATCAGAGGCTGGTGAGGGCTTTTAAAAAATGGGACTTCGGTATTTATTTTATTTTTACTCTACATTTGGGCGATTTGAGAGCTTCCAAAGAGGAGATTTCAACATAGCATTGTGAGATAAGTTATTTCCATTCAGCCTTAATTTAAATACATGTATATTAGGTAGATTAAACACCAAAAATTAAATAAAATTAAAGGATTAGAGCTAGACCTAGGGTTTTAATAAAATTAAGATTTTACCATGAAATTTTCTATGAAATGAACTAGAAATTATATATTGTTGATCCTTAGGCTGTATAGAACAACTTTCTTTGAAAAATATCGGTATCCGGGCACGTGGGCCCGGGGTTGGAATTTAGGAAATTCATGTAAATGGCTGGGGAATTGCTTAAATAGCTATGAATTGATCTTGTGAGCCTATATTAATTAGTTCTTACTTCATCTAACTTGCTTGGGATCGTTCGACTCTGATTTGAGGGTTTGGGCTTATTCTTGATATTTGGAAGTGCGCTTTGAAGCGAGGTGAGTCTCCTTTCTAACCTTGTAAGAGGGAATTGTCCTCATAGGAATAATAATTGAGTAAATGTTGCTAAATGCGGGGGCTACGCATGTGCTAGGTGATGAGAGTCCGCACGTAGCTACTACTATGCCAATCATCCGGGTAATTAAGGACCCACACCATGCTTTATTTATGAAAATCTCTATATTATCTTGTTAATACGATCACCTAGGATACGCAAGAGACTTGAAAGGGAATAAGAACGAACTTGTATACTTGTTGAAATCTTGCATGGCATTATTGACCATTGATGTGCTTTCGTATGTATACTTGATATTGCTTGTTATTTGTGGATCGGGAAGATCGCCTCAGTATGAATAGATACATCTATAGGCGCGCCGTCGACCCTCAGCAAGAGCACAATTTATTTCCATTGGATCGGGCCGTCGCCTCGACATATTTGCGCATGCTTATATTGCTTGCCTGAGAGTTTTAAATGTTGATATTGCCTTTCAAGGCCCGATATAAATTGATAAATATAACGAAAGTAAATGATTAACTGGAAATATAGGAGAGAGTAGGACTTATATGCCTTGTTATAAACTATTGCTTATTAGTGATTCTTCATGGTTAGTATAAAACTTTGATATATTGTTCGACCCTAGTGAGTATCAAGTCGACCTCTCGTCTCTACTTCTTCGAGATTAGATATGATACCTACTGGGTACATATTGTTTATGTACTCATACTACGCTTATGTACTTAATTGTACAGGATTTGAGGAAGATACATCTGGTTACCAGTACGGTGCACGCCCTTGAGCTTATGGCAGAGACTTCCATAGTGAGCTGCTTCCTTCCTATTTCGCTCAATAGGCGGATAGATTCTTCCTTTACTTTTCTGTCTTTCCCTATTTCAGATAGTAGGATAGAGAGGTCTTTTGTATACTCTACTAGATGCCCATACTTGTGACACCAGGTTCTGGCACACACTTTGGTTGGGTTGTATAATTATGTTATTTACAGTATTTCGCTCTTCTGGCTTAATTCCAAATTAAGTATTTATTCCACTCATTTCTGATTAAAAGCAACATAAGAATTTAGTAATGTTTCCATGTTGGCTTGCCTGACAATGGTGTCCGGCGCCCTCATGACCTATTGTGGAAATGGGTCGTGACAACGTGGTATTAGAGAACTAGGTTCACGTAGGTCTCACAAGTTATGGGCAAACCTGATAGAGTCTTGTTGATCGGTACAAAGACGTTTGTATTTATCTTCGAGAGGCTATAGGGTATTAGGAAAGACTACTCTTTATTCATTTCTTGTCATGTAGTGGTTAGTTACTACATTTCCCTCTTCTATTCTCTCACATATGGTGAGAACTCGCGTCGCTGATGTTCCAGAACCGGGAGGAGCTGCTCCCCCTATTGCTAGAGGCCAAGATAGAGGTCGGAGGAGGGCACTGACCCATGGTAGGGGACGAGGGCGTCCCAGAGCCATTCCAGTAGCACCACCTGTGAATCCTGCGGGGGAGCCTATCATGGAGGAGCAGGGCGAGGTGCCCGCAGCTAAGCCTACCCCGGTGGATTTCATGACAGCACCGGGATTTCAGGAGGTCATGGGCCGCATGCTACGGTTCATGAACACTATGACTCAGGCTGGTTTATTTCCAGCAGACCCTGCTACTTCACAGGCAGGAGGGGGAGTCCAGACCCCTACTGCTTAGGCTCTAGGTCATGCAGCTGCAGTATATCAGACTCCGGGTGCACTACCCACAGATGGGGCTTAGCTAGTTGCTGCAGTGGCACCCCAGCCCAGGCCAGTTATGGATGGTGATCCACAGAAGTTATTGGACAGATGGACCAGGCTTCATCCTACGGTCTTCGAGGGTGAGTGTCATGAGGATACCTAGGACTTCATTGACAGGTACAGGGACAGACTGCATACTATGAGGATATTGGAGTCGCATGGAGTTGACTTCACTACTTTTCAGCTCGAGGGCAGGGCCTGTTTATGGTGGCAGTCCTATATTCTTGGCAGGCCAGCGGGTTCTCCTCCCATCACTTGGGGTCAGTTCGTACAGTTATTCTTGGATAGGTACATCCCTCCCTCTGAGAGAGAGGAGCTGCGGTACCAGTTTGAGCATCTCGAGCAGGGTCAGATGTCTGTGACTGACTATGAGGTTAGGTTTTCCGAGTTGTCCCGCCATGTACTTATGATACTTCCTACAGATGCGGAGAGAGTGCGGAGGTTTGTCGCTGGATTTCAGCCCGGTATTTGATTTGGTATGGACCGAGAGATGGGGATAGGCACAGAGTATCAGCTAGTGGTCGAGATTGCTCGCCGGATTGAGGGATATCGCCAGAGGGGTAGAGAGCAGATATAGCAGGATAAGAGAGCTAGGTTTTCCGGTGAGTTCATAGGTGCCCCAGCTAGGGGCAGAGGTCAGTTTGGGAGGGGCCATCCTAGTAGGCCACCAGTTTCAGCACCACCTCCTACCTGGGGGGCTCCAGCGCGCCCCTATTTTAGTGTTATGCTAGAGAATTCCTATCGCCCACCAACTATTCAGGGTTCCTCCAGTGGGTATTCAGGTCCCCAAGGTCCTTCTAATTCTTATTTCAGTGCCATGCCGGAGAGTTCATGTCGTCCATCGGCTATCCAGGCTTCTTCCAGTGGGTCTACGGGTTATCAGGGTCAGCTATCAGGGTAGCAGGTCACCGCCCTGCGCAGTTATTTTGAGTGTAGATATCTTGGTCACATAAGGAGATACTGCCCCAGACTTCGGTGCAAGGCAGTGTAACAGGGTCAGCAGCCCATGATTTCAGCACCAGCTGCCCAGCCACCTAGAGGTGGAAAGCAGGTGGGTAGATGCCATCCTAGAGGTGGAGTTCAGGCAGGGAGAGGTCAGCCAGCTACTGCTTAGTTAGGTGGAGGCCAGACAGCTAGTGCTCTAGCTAGATTCTATGCCCTTTTGGCCAGGCCAGATGCATTGGCCTCAGATGGCGTCATCACAAGTATTATTTCCGTTAGTAGTAGGGACGCTTCGATATTATTTGATCTAGGGTCTACTTATTCATATGTATCATCTCTGTTTGCTCGTCTCCTGGTTATTACTCCTCAGCCTTTGGGCACTCCTGTTTATGTGTCTACTCCTATGGGTGATTCTGTGGTTGTGGATCGGTTCCACCGGTCCTGTGTGGTCACTTTCTGTGGTTTTAAAACTAGAGCAGATCTTCTGTTGCTGGATATGATCAATTTTGAGGTCATCCTGGGCATGGATTGGTTATCTCTATATCACGCCGTCCTTGATTGCCATGCCAAGACTGTTTCACTAGCGATGCCAGGATTGCCGATATTGGAGTGGAAGGGTTCCACAGTTGATACGCCTAGTAGGGTCATTTCCTTCTTGAAGGCTCAGCACATGGTCGAGAAAGGGTATTTGGCTTATTTAGCTTATGTTCAAGACACTACTGTAGAGTCTCCGACGATTGATTCAGTGCCAGTAGTCCGAGAGTTCGTTGATGTTTTTCCTTCTGATCTTCCAGACATGCCTTCGGATCGTGATATTTATTTCTATATTGATTTGGCTCCAGGCACTCAACCTATATCTATTCCACCGTACCGTCTGGCTCCTAAGGAGTTGAAGGAGTTGAACGAGCAGCTAGAGGAGTTGTTAGTAAAGGGGTTTGTCAGGCCCAATGTATCGCCTTGGGGCGCACCAGTGCTATTTGTGAAGAAGAAAGATGGGACTATACGGATGTGCATTGATTACCACTAGTTGAACAAGGTCACCATCAAGAACAAGTATCTGTTGCCTCGTATTGATGATTTGTTTGACCAACTGCAGGGAGATAGGGTGTTCTCTAAGATTAACCTAAGGTCAGGGTATCATCAGCTGAAGATTCGGAACTCGGATGTTCCGAAAACTGCATTCAGGACTAGATATGGCCACTATGAGTTTCTGGTGATGTCCTTCGGCTTGACTAATGACCCAGCAGCATTTATGGATTTGATAAACTGGGTATTCAGGCCTTATATTGATTCCTTTGTTATCATCTTCATTGATGACATCTTGATATACTCACGTAGCCTGGGGAGCACGAGCAACATTTGAAAGTAATGCTTCAGACCTTGCGAGAGCAGAAGCTATATGCTAAGTTCTCCAAGTGTGAGTTTTGTCTAGAGTCAGTGGCGTTCTTGGGGCATGTTGTGTCAGGAGAGGGTATTAAGGTAGATCCCGAGAAGATTAAGGCAGTTTAGAGTTGGCCACATCCTACTTCAGTGACCGAGATCAGGAGTTTCCTGGGATTAGCAGGCTATTATTGGCGATTTGTGCAGGGCTTTCCATCCATTGCATCACCCTTGACTAGATTGACCCAGAAGTGTGCTCCATTCCATTGGTTCAATGATTATGAGGAGAGTTTTCAGAAGCTCAAGACAGCTTTGACCACGACACCAGTTCTTGTATTGCCTTCCGGTACGGGGATGTATACGGTATATTGTGATGCTTCATGCGTTGGTTTGGGATGTGCGTTGATGCAAGAGGGGCGAGTTATGGAATATGCTTCGTTTCAGCTGAAGATTCACGAGAAGAATTACCCTGTGCACGATCTGGAGTTAGCAGCGATTGTTCATGCTCTTAAGATATGGAGGCACTATTTGTATGGGGTGCCTTGTGAGGTTTATACCGATCACCGCAGCTTACAACATTTGTTCAAGCAGAGGGATCTCAGTTTGAGGTAGCGCAGGTGGCTTGAGCTACTAAAGGATTGTGATATTACCATTTTTTATCATCCGGGCAAGGCGAATGTAGTCGCGGATGCCTTGAGCAGAAAGGCAGAGAGTATGGGTAGCTTGGCATTCATTCCAGGAGAGGATAGGCCCCTAGCTTTGGACATCCAGTCCTAAGCTAACATGCTTGTGAGGTTGGACATTTCATAGCCCAGCCGAGTTCTAGCATGTGTAGTTTCTCAATCTTCGCTATTGGGGCGAATCAAGGCCCGACAGTTCGATGATCCACACTTGGCAGTTCTCAGAGAGACAGTACTTTAGGGAGGTGCCCAGGAGGTTTCTATTGGCGAGGATGGTTTTTTGTGACTCCAGGGTCGTTTGTGTGTTCCTAATGTTGATGGTTTGAGGAGGAGGATCCTAGAGGAGACACACAGTTCGTGGTATAATGTAAGGCCCCGTGAAATCCCTACTCAAAAATCCGAATTCCGTGGTGCCAAGTTAGGAGCATGTGTTAACAAAGCTCGCCGCGGCGCGGACCTTTTTGGATTGAATAATGCATTAAAAAGTCAAGAATAAGTTTCCATAAAAATGCAAGAAATGCAGTCCAGAATGCGGTCGCATAATCGAAATTCGGACCGCATATCTGCCGCAGAGTGAGGCAAAATGTTGGTTAAAATTGAAGTTAGTTATGCGGTCGAAATGCGATCGCATAATCGAAATGTGGACCGCATAGTCATCGCATATTTTCTTTTGAATTTTGCGAGGGTAAGTTCTGCGGTGCACTTTGAGACCGCAGAACATGAATGCGGACCGCATTCTTACCGCAGACTGAGTCAGAATGTTTAGTTTTTGGGGAGAATTTTGCGGTCCATTATGCGGACCGCATGTTTACTCTACGATCGCAAATGCGATCGCATATTTGACTCGGGGCTCCAATTTTCTAATTTTTAGCCCGACCTCCCTGTCGATATATTCGATATATAGCTCATTTTGAGCAATTCTTCTGAGAATTTTAGAGAGATAGAGAGGGTGTTAGAGGTGGAAAGTGTCTCCCATCAAATTCCTCTTGAGCCTTGCTAAAACATTGAAGAAAATCAGGTGAAGACACCTAAATTTTCATTCCCAAGAGGTAAGATTCATAATCTCAACTCTTATTTCTATACTTAGGTATATGGGGCCAGTAGAGAAGTAATTCAAGAGTATAAGAATGATGTTCTCTACATGCATGTCAAACCATAGGATATTGGAAGGTAGAAAACTAAAAATAAGGCAGTTGGGGGTATAAAATGATAGAAATTCCTCACAAAAAGGGGCTAAGATCACAATGCAACTTTAGTGTTTGATGATATGCTCAAACCAAGCTAGAACTTCAGTTTCGTCTCTAATTCTCGATTTAATTGGTAATTCTTACTCAATAGATCGAAGTGCTAAGAGTTCCGAAAATTGTAAAAGAGTAAGGAAAAGCTTTATTGAGGTATGTATGGCTAAAACCCCTTTTTATTAGAATTTGAGCTCCGTTGTCATTACGAAAGTATGGTAAGAGTTGAATTGGATAGTGTATTAATTGTCATTACGCATTAATTGATTTGCATATATCTATACATATTCGTGAAGGGTGTGGATCAATGTGAATAATGTGCCAATCTTGACAATTAGATAATGATGAAAAGTACTGTTATGTGTTGAAATACTTGGGCTACAAGCCAACATTGAAACAAAGAATTATTCATGCTAGCTATGTGCTCACTTACCCGTGATTGCAACTTGAATTATCCTTGATATATGTGTCTATGACCACAACTTGTAAGATGAATATTGAAAAGGGGAAACAATGTGGTGATGGTGGCCATGAGTGCCCCAGGAATTGTTATGATATGTGTGGGATAAAGACTTGAAGTGTTGACTAATGAGAATGGAGTAATGCCTCCAATGAGGTGACCTAGCCGATCGGGTCGTGATCGGACACCATGATGCACACATGGTGGTAATGTGCTGATACTGAATTTCGGATAAGCAAAATGAATTATTTATTGAGAGTAATGCCTCCAATGAGGTGACCTAGCTGGTCGGGTCATGGCCGAACTCCGCTCGAGATGGCGATGGTCATAAGAATAGTGGTGAACATGTGATAGATATGCCCAAATATATGTTGTGGAAATTGTATGAAAGATTATATGAATTGTTTCTTGATTTGCCCGTATTAATTGCTTGTATTTATTTGATAGTTCTTTCTAGTAAAATGGTGTTTAGTTATACATACCAGTACAATTCAAATGTACTGACGTCCCTTTTGCCGGGGGCGCTACATTCGTGTTATGATTGTAGGTGGCTCCATAGCGGATAGTGCCGATCGTGTGTAGCGGAGCGTTTCTCTACTTGAAGTCTCGGTGAGCCCCTTTTTCTTCCATGGGGCTATGTGGTGTATCTTTTGTTATTACAACTTTCCACTTTTGAGGTATAGCCGGGGCCTTGTTGCCGGCATAGTTATGTTTATCTGTTGTATCTTTAGAGGCTCCAAAGACACGAGTGTGGGTTATGTACGGGTGTTCGGGGAGTCCACTATATGTAATCCTAAACTTGTGATCTCTATAAACTGTAACTCTTATAGAATCCTTGAAGCTAGCTTATGTACGGTAAATCTTTATGACATGAAATGAACCAATGATGTAGTATGCACCATGTATTCTCGTCTAAATTAATGAAAGGCACGGGTTCCATATTCATACTGATTTGGGGTAGAAAGTGTTCGGTAAGGCTTGCTCAGTCGGGTTCACTTGATTGAGCGCCGGTCGCACCTCCCGAGGTTAGGGCGTGACATATTATATCCACCCGGGAGTTACGAAGATGTATCGTGACTTGAGGCAGCATTTCTGGTGGCGGGGGATGAAGAAAGACATAGTGAAGCATGTGACCAAGTGTTTGAATTGTCAGCAAGTCAAGTATGAACATCGAAAGCCGGGTGGACTACTTCAGCGGATTCCTATTCCGAAGTGGAAGTGGGAGCGCATCACCATGGATTTCATAGTTGGGTTGCCGCAGACTTTACGGAAGGTTGATTCAGTATGGGTCATTGTGGATAGGTTGACCAAGTCAGCCCATTTCATTCCAGTGGCGACTACTTATACAGCGGAGAGGTATGCTCAGATTTACATTCGGGAAATAGTCCGATTGCATAGTGTGCCAGTTTCCATCATATCAGACCGAGGCCCTCAGTTCACTTCCCATTTCTGGAGAGCCGTTCAGAGTGATTTGGGGACCCGTGTAGAGCTTAGCACAACATTCCATCCTCAGACCGACGGGCAATCAGAGCAGACAATTCAAATTTTAGAAGATATGCTAAGAGTATGTGTGATTGACTTTGGAGGGCAGTGGGATCAATTCTTGCCTTTACCAGAGTTTGCATATAACAACAGTTATCAGTCCAACATAGAGATGGCCCCGTATGAGGCTTTGTACGGCCGACGTTGTCATTCTCCTATCGGGTGGTTTGAGCCCAGTGAGGCTAAGCTACTAGGTATAGATTTGGTACGGGATGCCTTGGATAAGGTGAAGTTGATTCAGTAGAGGCTTCGCACAACTTAGTCCAGATAGAAGAGTTACGCGGATCAGAAGGCGCGTGATGTATCATTTATGATTGGCGAGAAGGTTCTCTTAAAGGTCTCGCCCTTGAAGGGCATTATGAGATTCGGGAAGAAGGGCAAGTTGAGCCCAAGGTTTATTGGCCCCTTCGAGGTGTTGAGACGAGTTGGGGAGGTTGCCTATGAGCTTTCTTTACCCCCCAGTTTATTGGGAGTTTATCCAGTTTTCCATGTTTCGATGCTTCGGAAGTATCATGCCGACTTATACCACGTGTTGGACTTCAATACTATTTAGTTAGATGAGAGTTTGGGCTATGAGGAGGAGCCAGTCGCCATTATTGATAGACAGGATCGCCAGTTGAGGTCCAAGAGAATTTCTGCGGTGAGAGTCCAGTGGAGGTGCCAACTGGTCGAGGAGGCGACCTGGGAGTCCGAGGAGGGCATGCGAAGCAGATATCCCCACCTATTTAGCAACCTAGGTACTTTTCTATGTCCGTTTGAGGACGAACGTTTGTTTAATAGGTGGAGAATGTAATGATCCGACCGATCATTTTGCCTTTTAAAACCCCGTTCCCTTAAATAAAACTTCCTGCACTTGCTTTAGCTAACTTATAACTTGCAGGGACGGTTGGTTCGGGAGTTGGAAGAGTTTGGGCAAAAATATGTCCATTTGTTTCCTTAAGATTCTCTTAAAAGACCAAGTTTGACTTCGATCAACCTTTTGGGAAAATGGACCCGGATTCGTGATTTGATGGTCCTGAAGGGTCCTTGGAAAAATATGGGACCTGGGCGTATGCCCGGAATCGAATTCCGAGGTTCCTAGCCCGAGTAATGAATTTTTATTGAAAATTATTAAATTGAAACCCTAAGAGTTTAATAAAGAGGAAAAATGCTTGGTCACAATGATATCGGGCCCGTATGTTGGTTCGGGAGCCCGGTATAGGTTCAGTATAATATTTTAGTTTTGAATGTGAAATTTGGTGAGGAACGAGACTGATTTGACGTGATTCGGACGTTCGGTTGAAAAAAAAATAGGAATTTAGGTATTCTTGAGGATTTCATGAATTTTGGTATTAAATCCGTGGTTTTAGGTGTTAATAATGCGATTTGATTACTTGAGCAAGTTTGCACACTGTTGTAGAACTTGCGTGAGTGGTCGGATTGGAGCTCCGAGGGCTCAGGTGAGATTCGGGCATGGTTGGAGGTAAGAAAACACAACAGTTTTGCTGGTATTTTTGCTGCTGCTGCTGCAGGTTTCGCAATTGCGAGATGGCCATCGCAATTGCTAGAAATTCTTCGCATTTAGGAATTTGGCCAGGTTGGACAGTGTTCGCATTTGCGAGCCATTTCTTCGCAATTGCGAACCTAGCAGGGTCCGCATTTGTGACCCATGCATCGCATTTGCGATCGAGGCAGGCTGGGGCTCAGTTCGCATTTGCGAACCTTTTGTCGCAATTGCGACCTCGCGTTTGCGAGCCTGGTGTCGCAATTGCGACATCAGAGGCTGGTCAGGGCTTTTAAAAAACGGGACTTAGGGCATTTATTTCATTTCTACTCTACACTTGGGCGATTTGAGAGCTTCCAAAGAGGGGATTTCATCATAGCATTGTGAGGTAAGTTATTAGCATTTATCCTTAGTTTAAATACATGTATATTAGGTATATTAAACACCAAAAATTAGGTAAAATCAAATGGTTAGAGCTAGACCTAGGGTTTTAATAAAACTAAGATTTAACCATGAAATTTGCGATGAAATGTACTAGAAATTACATATTGTTGATCCTTAGGTTGTAGAGAACAAATTTCTTCGAAAAATCTCGGTATCCGGACACATGGGCCCGGGGTAAGAATTTAGGAAATTCATGTAAATGTTTGGGGAATTGCTTAAATAGCTAGGAATTGATCTTGTGAGCCTATATTAATTAGTTCTTACTTCATCTGACTAGCTTGGGATCGTTCGGCCACGAATTGAGGGTTTGGGCTTATTCTTGATATTTGGAAGTGCGATTTGAAGTGAGGTGAGTCTCCTTTCTAACCTTATAAGAGGGAATTATCCCCATAGGAATAATAATTGAGTGATTGTTGCTAAATGCGGGGGTTACACACGCGCTAGATGATGAGAGTCCATGCGTAGCTACTACTATGCTAATCGTCCGGGTAATTTAGGACCCACACCATGCTTTATTTATGAAAATCTCTAAATTATCTTGTTAAAACGATCACCTAGGATATGCTAGAGACTTGAAATGGAATAAGAACGAACTTGTATACTTGTTGAAATCTTGCATGGCATTATTGATCATTGATGTGCCTTCGTGTGTATACTTGATATTGCTTGTTATTTGTGGATCGGGCCGATCACCTCGACATGAATAGATGCATCTATAGGCGCGTCATTGACCCTCGGCAAGAGCATAGTTTATTTACGTTGGATCGGGCCGTCACCTCGGCATATTTGCGTGTGCTTATATTGCTTGCTTGAGAGTTTTGAATGTTGATATTGCCTTTCATGGCCCGATATAAATTGATAAATATAACAAAACAAATGGTTAACTGGAAATATAGTGGAGAGTAGGACTTATATGCCTTGTTATAAACTGTTGCTTATTAGTGATTCTTCATGGTTAGTATAAAACTTTGATATATTGTTCGACCCTAGTGAGTATCAAGTCGACCTCTCATCTCTACTTCTTCGAGATTAGATATGATACCTACTGGGTACATATTGTTTATGTACTCATACTACGCTTATGTACTTAATTGTACAGGATTTGAGGAAGATACATCTGGTTACCAGTACGGTGCACGCCCTTGAGCTTATGGCAGAGACTTCAATGGTGAGCTGCTTCTTTCCTATACCGCTCAGTAGCCGGATGGAGTCTTCCTTTACTTTTTCTGTCTTTCCTTATTTCAGGCTGTAGGATAGAGAGGTCTTTTGTATACTCTACTAGATGCCCATACTTGTGACACCAGGTTCTGGCACACATTTTGGTAGACATTTACTTTGGGTTGTATAATTATGTTATTTACGGTATTTAGCTCTTCTAGCTTAATTTCAAATTAAGTATTTATTCCACTCATTTTTGATTAAAAGCAACATAAGAATTTAGTAACTTTTTTTGCGTTGGCTTGCCTGAAAATGGTGTCAGGCACCCTCATGACCTATTGTGGAAATGGGTTGTGACAAAAAGAGGGTGCATTAGGGATATTGGGCTGCTACTCATCGTTTGGGGCCCAAATGAACCAGACTTTCCCAAAATTATGCCATGAATGCCAAGGGCAAGACTTTTTTTTCAACAGTTAATTAATAAAACTTTAACAAATAAATAGGTTGGACAATGAAAAGTACATGGAGGTCATTGAAAACTCATCAGGCTTCAAACTTCAAAGGAAAATTGAAAAAAAAAAGAGAACAAAAATTTCAGTAGTGCAACATTGAATTCAATTCCTCCCAGTATCACTGAATGAAATAGATGATTTTAGGCATTGTGTAAATACTTGTAACTTGTCTGATTTGGGGTTCAAAGGGAGCATCTTTACCTGGTGGAATGGAAGATCTAAGGATGATTGTATATTTAAAAGACTTGACAGGTGTTTGGGGAATGCAGAACTGCAGGAAACTTTTCTAGGATTGGAGGTTACTCATTTATCTAAGAATGGATCAGATCACTGTCCCATGCTGCTGAAATGTGATATTGAAACACCTCCAATCAAGAAACCATTCAGATTTCTAAACTTTTGGACTAAGCATGAATCATTGAAAGCAGTGGTAAAAAAGAACTGGACAGCAGATTTTTGTGCAAATCCATTTGTGCTGTTCAACCACAAATTAAAGAAGTTGAAGAAGGTCTTATCATCATGGAGCAGAACAACATGTGGTGATATCTTTCAGAAGACTGCTAGCCTAGAAGAAGTGGTACTTGTACATGAAAGACATTTTGAGGCATATCCAACTCAGATGAATAGAGAAAGATTAAAGAAGGTGCAGGCAGAAATGATGAAATATTTAGCACTAGAGGAGGAGTTCTGGAAGCAAAAAGCAGGAATGTCATGGTTCAAAGATGGTGATAGAAACACCAAATTCTTTCATGCTCAAGTTAGAGGAAGGAGGAAAAGGTTACAAGTAAAGAGGATCAAAGATAGTAATGGCAGCTGGTTGGAAGAAGATGAACAAATTGCAGAAGAGGCAGTTAATTTCTATAAGGAGCAATTCACAGAATCAGGAGTCCCATCAGTATTTCATATCATGGAACATATACCTAGATTAATAGAAGATGAGCATAATGAAAAATTGATAGCAATCCCCACAAGAGAAGAAGTTAAAAATGCAGTAAATGGCCTGAATTGGGAATCAGCAAGTGGACCTGATGGATATACTGGAGCCTTTTATCAATCATGTTGGGATATTGTAGGGGAAGATATTTATGAAATGGTGCTAGCATTTTTTAATGGCCAACAGTTGCCAAAGTATGTCACTCATACAAACCTAGTACTTTTGCCAAAAAAGAAAGAGGTCACCACATTTTCTGATCTGAGACCAATCAGTTTAAATAATTTTATCAACAAGATTTTTTCAAGAGTTATCCATGAAAGGTTGGTGGAGTTATTGCCTGGTTTAATTTCAGAAGAACAAGCAGGATTTGTGAAGGGGAGGAGTATAGTAGAAAATGTTCTATTAACTCAGGATATTATAACAGGCATTAGGCTTAGAACAAGGGCTGGGCCAAATATGGTGATTAAGCTTGACATGACAAAGACATATGACAGGGTATCATGGTTGTTCTTAACCGAGATGATGAGGAAATTTGGTTTCTGTGAAAGATTCATTGGTATGATCTTTGATTTGATAGGCAATAACTGGTATTCAGTATTGGTTAATGGCTAACCACATGGGTTTTTTCAATCTTCTAGAGGTGTTAAACAAGGAGATCCCCTATCTCCAACTTTGTTTATCTTGGCTGCTGAAGCACTGTCAAGGGGCCTAAACTCACTGCACCTAAACTTATATTTCTGTGGCTTTGGACTGCCCAAATGGAGTCCAAAAATTAATCACCTAGCCTATTCAGATGATACCATCATCTTTTGTTCATCATATGCTACATCCTTGAGGTTGGTGATGGAAATTCTCCACTTATATGAATCTTCTTCAGGGCAGTTGATTAGCAGAAGTAAATCAGCAGTATACATGCACCACTTAACAGATTTGGAGGTTGTTAGAAAGGTTGAAAGGGTAACTAGCTTTGGGAGGCAAAAGTTTCCCTTCACTTATTTGGGGTGTCCTATTTTTTATGCAAGGAGGAAACTTGCATACTATCAACCTATGATTTCAAAGGTAATGGACAAGTTACAGGCATGGAAGGGAAAGCTATTATCTATAGGTGGGAGATCAGTGCTGATCTCCAGTGTTTTGCAAAGCATATCAGTACACTTGCTGTCTGCAGTAAATCCTCCTAACAATGTGATAAATAAGTTACACAAGATCTTTGCACAATTCTTTTGGAGCAGTGCTGTGGGTGGTCATAGTAGGCGTTGGGCATCATGGACCAATTTATGTATGCCATGTGAGGAAGGAGGAATAGGTTTCAGTTCATTACATGATGTGTCCAAAGCACTCTTTTGCAAGCTGTGGTGGAATTTCAGGACTAAGCCTAGTCTATGGAGTTCCTTTATGTGCCAGAAGTACTATAAGAAATTTAATGTAGTAGTTGTGCCATGGAGGAGTGGGTCTCATGTTTGGAGGAAAATGCTTGAATGCAGAGACTTAATAGAGCATCAGATCTTTTGGAAGGTGAGAATGGGATCTTCAATGTTTTGGTATGACAATTGGACTGGTTTGGGAGCTTTGTATTTTTTAGTTCCACAGAACTTTGGCATAGATGAAGATATAATCAATGTGAGGGACTTAGTGGAAAATGGAGCATGGGATGCTAATAAGTTACTGCAGACTCTCTCAGAAGAACTGGCCATGCACATAATAGAGAAGACTAACCCTCCATCCCAAGAAAATGTCCTTGATATTCCTTTTTGGATGCTTGAAGCTAGAGGCAACTTTTCAGTGAAGACAGCATGGGAGTACTTGAGAAGAAGAGCAGATCCTAGGGTAGCATATAAGATGATGTGGGTAAAAGGGCTTCCATTCAAAATTTCCTTTTTTATGTGGAAAGTTTGGAAAGATAAATTGCCTCTTGATGATTTTATGAAGAAACTGGGATATCAAATGCCATCTAGGTGTTGGTGTTGTGCTGAACCTAAGGAAGAATCCCTTGTTCATCTGTTCTTTACATCAAAAGTTGCTGAAATGGTGTGGAAATATTTCTTAACTAGAGTAGGTATTGCAGTATAGGAGTTGACATTGCATCAAGCTATCACTAGGTATTGGACAATCCCAGTTGTACCTAGATTGAAGACAATCATGCAGGCATTACCAGCATGTATTACCCGGGAACTATAGAAAAGGAGGAATAGTTTAAAATATGGGGATGCTGTCTCAGTAAGTAGGGTAATCTACCAAGTTTCAACAACATTGCAAAACTTGGTTAAGATAAGGAAGCCAGGTTTAAAGGTTCCTCACAGGTGGTCAAATCTTCTGTACATGATGGAGCAGTATACACCAAAGTTGAAGCATGAGAAGGTGAAGTGGGAGCTACCAGATATTGGTTGGATCAAGGTCAACACTGAAGGAGCATGTAGAGGAAATCCAGGAAGAAGCTCTATAGGTTTTTGCTTAAGAGATAAAGAAGGGGACCTCAAATATGCACAAGACAAGGAGATCAACGAAGGAACAAATAATGAAGCTGAAGCAACAACAATTGTGGAGGCCTTGAAAATGTGCAGAACAATGAATTATAATCAGATATGGATGCGGACTGATTCAATGCTGATGAAAAACATAATTGAGGGATCATGGAAGCCTCCTTGGTGCATTATTGATCAGGTAGAGGAGATTCTGAGATTGAAAGGAGAAGTTAATTTCAGAATAACTCATATATAGAGGGAAGGAAACTTTTTGGCAGACCACTTAGCAAATCATGCCTTAGATGTGGGACATATTGAATGTTATGGATTTTAGAATCTAGACTCTCAAGGTAGGAGGATAGTGAATGAAGATAAGATGCAATGTCCATACTTGAGAGTCAAGGTTTCAAGGAATTAGGAAAAGCAAGGGATTATAGTGGACACACAAAAGCAGGAGCTAATTGTGACAACTCTCAAGTTCAAAATTGGATGGAGGAGAACACGAGGGTTTAGGTTTTTGCTAACGATGTTTTCTTTTTTGCAGGTACAGGTATTCTATCTATACTCTATGTTTTAAGGATGCCCCAGGTGTTGGTATTAGTACTAGGTACTCAGTCCATCAGGGAAAAATTAAAACTAGAGCACAGTATTGTAGCAAGGAAGTCCACAGGTGATGTTAATACTGTGGAGTGCATCTTCATGTGGGATCTAGTAAAAAGACTTCTAAGGGTGTTACACCTGTCTAACATCCTATTATGTCCTAGGAGTTCCAAATCAGCACACACAAAAGCAGTAAATCACATAAGAAACATACCAGCATCAGAATAAAAAAGAAAGCAAGCAAAATTATGGTTTCACTCAGATACGCAGGCTGCAGACAGCAAAATTCCCACATTGAGGGAATCTCTTCTCAGCTAGATGATGCACCTGTGGAAGCAATTAATAAAATACAAGGGGGAATTCATGATATTACATACAGGGAGTCAGCCCTATATTAAAAAAATAAAAAAAAGTGAAGGTTGTTGTCTCCAGGGTAGTATCCAAGGGCTGTAATGTTGTAATTTCGATGGAAGTGGTCACATGCAATCCAAATGAAGCAACACAGGGCACTATTCTGATCAATGGCATCTCACACGGAGCTTGGGAATCAAGGTTCTTCACAGCAATTGCAGCAGCTAAGATGGACAAATTTCACGCATATAGTCACCTTAACATTTGCATGCAAGAGCTCAATTCAGGCAGAAACAGGATGTTACAAACAAGGAATTCAGTAAATTATCAAGAGTGGAGAGGACATGAAAAGGAAGAAGACAAAATGAGCATAGAAGTGAATAAATGGAGAATCGTTACTATTTATGAAAGTTGCAGACATGGAGAAATGAAAGAAGGGAGTATAAATGAAAGATTAAGTGTAATAAAGAGACATACACATGCTTCAGTACAAGGTAACACGTGTATAATGGGAAAAAAAATTGAAGTGGCTATAGTTGCAAGGCAAAGAAGTGGAATGGGAATTTAATTGTGGCTATAACTGTAAATTAAAAGAAACGTTGGGTTGGACATTTGTAATCTGCACTCTCAAGTGGCTATATGGTCAATTCAAGGAGCTGGAAATTTGTGGCTATGGATGCAACACGTACGAAAAGCAAGGATGGGCTGTTAATCATTGGAGATGGGCGACACTAATTGGGCCAAATTATATGGCTCGTTTGGAATGGGCTGCTGGAAACGCATCATATGATGTCTCATGGGCTAGTTTTTATTTTGCAATTTTTAATAGTCATTATGTATTATTAATTTTGAGTACATTACTAAATTTTGATAATAGGCTATATGTAGAGTACAAGTTTTATTTGCTACACTTATTAGGATACGTTGTCACATTGTTTTCTTTTATGTTTTTTATAAATAAAAACTAGCCCTAGGCTCTGCCTAGTGGAGTGCTTAAAAAAATTCAATTCCTCATAAATTGTTTAAGAGCTTGCAATTACCGTTAGTAACCTTTCCATACTAGCATATATCGGTTTGGACATAATTATAGATGAACTTATATTCAAAACAAAAAATATCATCTAAATTAGGCCAAATCTACATAACAAAAGGTTCAATAATAGAAGATTTCAATAGCGATCATAAAGTAGTCAACTCCTTTTTATATATATAAAAAAATAAAAACCTCAAGTTGAGTGCCTTTAACAGAATACTTTGAAACCTAATTCTAAAGCTCCTGAAATCAGCATTTACAGTTACAACATCTAAACCGCTGCGGATATTCGAGTTATGCAATTATGTAATAATTACTGAGATTTCCAAATCTGAATTAATATATAGAGAAATATGCAGATTCTAGCACGTGCTATTTCAAATGATGAATTTCAACCTAGGTTTTTTACTAGCCCATGATCAAACGATTTGAACAATAAGAGAACATTTCAGAACTGTCACGACCCAAAATCTCACCATAAGTGTTGTGATGGCACTTTGTCTCTAAGACTAAGTAAGCCGATTAAAATAACAGTAGCCATTTCTTTTATAATTGAAACCAACTGCGAAAATAAAGATACAACCTCCCAAGACTGGTACTACTGAGTCACGAACTCTAACTGAATACATGAAATAATCTGAAGAAAATTAAATATACAATATTGCTCGAATAATAATTAACAGCACGATAAAAAAAAAGGAAAGACTCCAAGGGACTACGACGACCAAGCAGCTCTACCTTGAATCCCTGCAATCAAACTCTAACTCTGTCCGAGTCCTATATCTCCAATACCTGGCTCTGTACATAAAAAGATGTACAGAAGTATAGTATGAGTACACCACAGTCGGTGCCCAGTAAGTATCAAGACTAACCTCGATGGAGTAGTGACGAGGTACAGTCAAGATACTTACTAGTCAAATAACCTGTGAAATATAGCAGAGTGCAATAGTACTGGAGAACAACTAGCAGTGATAGCAACAAAAATCAACCAATGATATAAACATCAAGGCAACAAGTACACTATAAATATTGTTCAACAACTAATGAATACAAGTACAACCAATTAACCAAATCCTTCCAATGTAAATCTTTCACCCACAAGTTTTTCAAATAATAATCCTTAGAATATATTACTTACCAATAAATATATTTTGAATATACTTCCTTCAAATAAATATCATTCGAATATAATTCTTTTAAATAATATTTTGAATATAATCCTTTCAAATAAAAATCACCTTATGACACCTCATTTCACAATCATAAAAATTCGGATCTCAGCCACCTTCATATTTTTCGTAATACAGGCCTCAGCCCACTTTCATATTTCCACAGCACCTCGTGCCCATAATTTTATCACAACGGCACGGACAATCACGTGCCAAAAATATCAATATATATATAAAATATTCTGCACGATCAATTTACTTTACAAATAGGTTGAGTGTAGAAAATGATATTGCACTTCAATTAAAGCATCATATAAACTATTGATTTGGATGTAAAACTTATTAATTTAAAATATAATAGTAATTTTTTTTATTTAAAACAACTTGATCATTGAAAATCAGTAAAACCCAAAAATATAAATCTTCAAAATCTCGTACTAAAAAGTTAAATCCAACGCAATGCAACCAGGACCACAAAATACATAATAATAATAATGTCAACTAGTACATCACGGAAGAAGACACGAATTACATATTAATGAAACAAAATTACCAAAGGCAAGAACATAAATAAATAAATATCAACAGGGCACTCCCAAGGTACTGCCTCGTAGTCCCAAATCATAAATAAATTCACAATATCTCATTTCCTTATATCACCGCGGGAGCCTTCATATATAATTTTAAATAAAATAATTTTTCCCAAAATAGCATCCCGCGTTTTAGCCACCCTTATCACACCGCATGACTTCTAGTAATTCCCCTACTAGCCACGCGTTTCAAGCCACCCTTATCTCACCGCATGCGTTTCAACACCCGGCCTTATATTACCGCATGCGTATCAATATCACAATATTTCACAAATCATACCTTAGGTGCCCAAATATCACACCATAATATAACTTGCACCTCAAGTGCCTAAATATCACAGCATAATACAACTTGCATCTCAAATGCCCAAATATCACAGCATAATATAACTTGCACCTCAAGTGATCACATATCAAAACATATCACAAATTGCACATCAAGTGCTAAAATATTACAACATATCACAAATTGCACATCAGGTGCCCAAATATTACAACTTATCATATAAATCTACAATACATTATTTTTTCACAATAAGAAGCCCACGACTCGGCCATAATGCGCACAAAAATTCTAAAAAAATATCTGGGAGTAAAAACTCAACAAAATAATATTTCAAATTTAACACAATTTTCCATTTAAATTATCTATAAATAAAAATCAAGAATGAAAGTGTTTTTCATAAAAAAAAAATGGAAACTCAAACAAACACAGAGTTCACGTAAAAGTCGAGTAGCAATCACTTCAAATTATCATATCAAAACAACATCGGCAAATAAGGAATGAGGCATGACATATAAGAGATTTCGTATGTCCAATAAAATTTTCCAATTTAATACATAAGGGTGTCCACAAATTTTAACCAATATAATTTGCATATATAAATTAAGTATGTACTCGTCACCTCATGTACATGGTTTCAAATCACACAATTTCCACATAAGACTCAACGCCTAAGGGAAAATTCCCCCACAGAAGGTTAGGCAAGATACTTATTTCAAGTCATGCTAACTCAATCTACTAGTAGGCCTTTCCCTCGATTATTCAACTCTGAATGGTTCGAATCTAGCCAAAAATAATTCGATACAGTCAGCAAAAATTATAGAATCAATTTCATAGGAAACTACTACATTTTTCAATAAAAATCCGAAATTAAGTAAAAAAAAATTTGCTCGTGGGGCTCACATCTTGGAATCCGATGAAAGTCATGAAATATGAAAGCTCATCCAACCTCAAGTCTAACCATACCAAAATTACTAAATTTTGATAATATTTCGACCCTCAAATCCTCAAATCTATCCGAGAGGGTTTTCAAACTCTTTCAACTAAATCCACAGATTTAATGCCAAAACTAGTAATATATTTGGGTAATCTAACCAAAATTAAGTTAAGAACACTTACCCCATTGTTTTCTCTAAAAATCTCCCGAAAATCGCCTCTCCCCGAGCTCTAATTTGTTAAAAATGGAAAATGGGACGAAGTTGCATTCTTTCCAGAAGTTGCATTCTTTCCAGAAGTTGCATTCTTCCCATTTTCAGAAGTTGCATTCTTTCCAGAATTTTCGCGTGGTACTGTTCATGCGTGTTACTGTTCACGAATACTGTTCACAGTGCTGTAAAAAAATGCACCAGCTTTTCTTCAAGTCTAAATCGATCCGTTAATCTTCCGAAATCTACCCGAGGCCCTCGGGACTTCAACAAAATGCATCAAGCAGTCCTAAAACATCATACGAACTTAGTCGAAACCTCAAATCACATCAAATAATGCTAAAATCGTGAATCACACGCTAATTCAAGCCTAATGAAACTAGGAACATCCAACTTCTATATTCGATGCAAAAACATATCAAATCAAGTCCGGCCGACTTTAAATTTTGCACATAAGTCATAAATGATATAACGAAGCTAGGAAAATTTTCAGAATTGGATTTCGATCCCTATATCAAAAAGTCAACTCCCCTGTCAAACTTTACAAAATCTTATATTTTCCAACTTTAGCCAAAATGCGCCGAATTGTCCTACGGACTTCCAAATCCAAATCTGAACATGCTCCTAAGTATAAAATCACCATACGAATCTATTGGAATTATCAAAATTCCATTACGGGGCCGTTTACTCAAAAGTCAACTCTCCGGTCAACTCTTACATTTAAGCTTCAAAATAAGAACTATTCTTTAAATTTAGCTCTGAATCTTTCGAAAACCAAACTCGACCTCACATGCGGGTCATAAGACATATTATGAAGCTGCTCGAGATCTTACATCACTGAACGATGCGTTAATTCTTAGAACGACAAGTCAGGTCGTTACAAACACATAGGACCATGGAATCAAAGCTCAACAGAATCATTCAAACATGTTTTAAAACTTCATAAATAGATCATATAAAGCTGAAAACGAGTACAAGGATTCTATGTGTACCTAGAGTGCAAAAATGGCACCGCAAATGCCAAACAAACTAAAAATAAAATGTGAAGGATTCCAGCAACAATGGCTCAGCAAACCAACCAACCAAATCCAAATCGCAACAAAAGTTTGGACAGAAATCAGCATCGCTGAAATTCCAAAGCCCAACTAAAAACTCCAACTTGAATGTTAATCAGGCTCCATTTTTTGAGAACAAGAAATCAAGAGAGAGAAAAAAATGCAAAAAAATCTGTTTTGGTGTTTTTTGAAATGAAGTAATACTCGAATGAAATCAAACTTGGACCAATTTTTTTATTTTTTTCTTTGTTTTCTGAAAAAAGCAGACTAAACTTGAAGAATCTCACAAAAAGGAACCCAAGAACCCTAGAAATTCTTTACTCTCCTAATTTTTCGAAACCCCCCCCCCC
>MU740197.1:51382-83903 GCA_026770625.1 Nicotiana glauca
CCCCGCCCAAACAAAAGAAACTTACCTTATATATAACCTCACAAATCTCGAAGCTTCTGCCCGAATTCGAAAAATCCCATCCTTTGTGAACGATTTTAGGGCTAAATGGAAGGCATGGATTGATTTCCATCCATCCACGGCTCCCATTCATCCAGCAAATCGCCCAAGAGAACAAAAAACGTGCATATTCGGAGAGAATATTCTTGTTTTCTGTCATAAATCCGTTAGGATTAGAGTGAGGTGGAGAGATGGGACCCGTGTGAGTGAACTCGCTTGAGTTTTAGGCGAGTTGGGGATGGGTTTGGATGAGGGAGAAAATGAACAGTGGTTGGGCACCATTTTTGGGTCTTTAGGATTAGGGTTTGATTTGGGGGGGAAATGTTATAAGGAGTTTATATAGTAAGAGGGAAAACGGGAAGATCCAGAGGCGGGTTTGGGTCACAGGTCTTGGTCTGGGACAGTTCAAATTTCACGACCCAAAATTCACTAACACTGCTGTCAGGCAAACCAACCAAATTATTTAATCAAAATCTTGTTTTAATAATTTTGAAATCTAGGATTTTCCTTCAAATTCAGCAATTTTAAAGAATATAGTCTCAAACCAAATCTAAGTGATAAGTAGCTAATACAATACTTCAAACCATCCCAGAACCCGGTGTCACAAGTGCATGAGCATCTGCTGACAAGAAAAATAAAATACAACATCCATCTGGAATAAAGTGGACAGGAAGTAAATACAGTACACTGGAAGGGACTGCTCTAGCTGCGGCCGTCTCGAATGATGCAGCTCACATAGTCCCACAATCGTCCGTGCTGCTACGCCCAGTAGGCCGCTAGAGTTACATATACTTGTGCAACAAAAATGTACAGAAGTGTAGTATAAGTACGAAAACAACGTGTACTCAATGAGTATCCCGTCTAATCTCGAAGAAGTAGAGACGAGATGGTCAACTTCAACACTTACTAGTAGTCCAATAATAATACAGTGAAGATGTGAGGATAACATGGATTTATCTAGCAATTATAACTCATAGAGCAGGAAAACAGGTAACACCTTCTCAAATAACAATGAAATTCCAAGATTTACTTTTCATTATCTTTTTAGTTTATAGCGGCCATAAAAAGGCAATATCAACTTCAATAAGTTTCAGGATAAGCAATGCAAGCATGCGCATATTATGCCGAGGCGACGGCCCGATCCAACAGAAATAAACTGTGCACTTGCCGAGGGTCGACAGCGCGCCTATAGATGCATCTATTTAATCTGCCGAGGCGTTCGGCCCGTTCCAAAATTAAACACACACAGGCGATCAATCAAGTAGTCAACAAGGAACAATTATCCATAGAAAAGCCAATTCTCTTTTAAAGATTTTTAAATGAAGTTTAATCTTTTGTGGAAAATTCATTTACTAACTCAAGGTGATTTAAGCAATTCAAATATCGATCAATTTACAATTAATCCAAGTATAGCATGTTTTTGGATCCTAGACTACCCGGACAATAGCATAAAATTAGCTAAGCACGGACTCTCATCACCTCGTGCGTACGTAGCCCCCACAAATAGGAGCACCTAACCAATTAACTCACCTATGAGGATAATTCCCTCTTACAAGGTTAGAAAGGAGACTCACTTCGCTCTAAAGCGGACTTCCAATATCAAGAACAAGCCCAAGCTCTTACTTCGGAGCCGAACGATCACAAACTAGTTAAAATAAGTAAGAACTAGTCAATAAAGGCTTACAAGGTCGAATTCTAACTATTTAAGTAATTTCCCAACCTTTTCCACAAGTTTCCTAAATTTCGACCCCGGGCCCACGTGCCTGGATTTCGATATTTTTCGAAGGAAATTGTTCTCTACAACCTAAGGATCATAATATATGATTTCTAGTCCATTTCATAACAAATTTCATGCTTAAATCTTAGTTTTATTAAAACCCTAGTTCTAGCTCTAACTCTTTGATTTTATCAAATTTTTAGTGTTTAATCTACTTAATATACATGTATTTAAACTAATAATGAATGGGAGTAACTTACCTTGAAGTGCTATGTTGCAAATATCTTTGGAAGCCCCCACATCGACTAAGTGTGAAGTGTGAAATGATAAAATGGTGTTGAGTTCGGATTAAATGAAGGCCAATGCCCAGCGATTTTCGCTTCTGCGGTTAGATGCGGTCCCGCACCTGCAAAAATGGAGCCACATCTGCGGAACTGAGCAAGAGGGGGTTGGAGTGCTTCTGCGGTCTGAGGCCCGCATATGCGTAACCGCTTCTGCATTATTTGGGCTGCTTCTACAGCTTGGGCCCTAAATGGTTGGACCGCTTCTGCGCAAGCAGTCTGGGGGTCACTTAAGCGGAATCGCTTATGCGATCCCTGGGCCGCTTCTGCGGTTCCCCTTGGCCTGGGCCTTTCCGCTTCTACGATGGGCTGACTGCATCTGCAGTCCCACTTCTGCGGTCCAACAACCACAGATGCGGTTATGACAGAAGCAACAACTTCAGCTCTTCTTAAATTTTCCTACTTCGCTCGAACCTCGCTCGTTTGACGTTCGGGGCTCCCGAGCCCCGCCCGAACATACCGATAAGTCTAATATCATGAGGCGGACCTACTCGAACCCTCAAAACTCCGAAAACAACCCTAAATCATGAATCAACCCCCAATCCAAGCTTTATGAACTTTAGAACTTCCAACTTCTACTTTCGAT
The DNA here is from genome assembly GCA_026770625.1 of Nicotiana glauca. Lineage (NCBI taxonomy): Eukaryota > Viridiplantae > Streptophyta > Magnoliopsida > Solanales > Solanaceae > Nicotiana > Nicotiana glauca. Next base: position 54,084 of record MU740197.1, read on the forward strand.
GCTTAAACCTATCAAATCACGTCCGATTGACCTCAAATTTTGCACACAAGTCATATTCGACATTACAGACCTACTCTAACTTTCGAAATTGGATTCCGGCACCGATATCAAAAAGTCAACTTCCGGTCAAACTTCTCAAAAACCTTCAATTTTCTATCTTTAGCCAAATAGCTCCAAAATAACCTACGGACCTCCGAATTCACTTCCGATCGCGCTCCCAACTCCAGAATCACCATGCGGAGATACTCCCAATCTCGGAATCCAAACGGATATCGGTAAAACTAAAATGCACTTCAAGCCAAACTTATGAAATTTCTTCCAAAATGCCAACTTCCACAATAGGCGCCAAAACGCTCCCGGGTCATCCAAAACCCAATCCAGGCATACGCCCAAGTGCGAAATCATCATACAAACCTTCTGGAACCTTCAAATCCCGATTCCGAGGCCGTTTACTCAAAATTCCAATACTAGTTGATTCCTTCAACTTTAAGCTTTCGAAATGAGAATTCTCTTTCCAAATCAACTCTGAGTTCCCGAAATTCAATTCCAATCATGCGTACAAGTCATAATACCTGAAATGAAGCTGTTCATGGCCCCAGACTGCTGAGCGATGCGCTAGAGCTCAAAACGACCGGTCGGGTCGTTACATTATCTCCCACTTAAACATACGTTCGTCCTTGAACGTGTTGAGAACTATACTGAAGTAGTCTGAAATCACTGTTTAACACCTCATGCATCTTCTCGTGCTACCACAACTCAATTGAGCACCTTAGCTCGATCAATTCTGAAGATATTTCCTTTTATTCAAGCAAATAAGCCTTAGAGCCCAATTCCAACATCCGGAATTCTATGCCCGACCTGTTCCAACATAAATCACCATATCAATCACTACATGTTGTACCTAAACATGGCTGTATAACTTTGCTGAATTCACCCCTAGCATCACTTTACTCTCCGGACCACAATAACATTTTCTGATCAACTTAGTCAAAATTCCACGAATCCAATGCTCCCATTGCACCTCATGACCTACATAGGTCTTGCTTTAACTCTTACAATACCGCCACGATGGAGTATATGTGTAGAAATTCGTAACCAACTGCCGAGTCAACCAATCATTGAGTCTATACCCCTGACAAGAACCATCACCTCATTATGAACCAAATAATGGTCTTAGCTCCTTAATATACTTCATATAATCAGATTGCACCGATCATAAATCCAACGATCTTGTCTCACCCAGTTCGAACTGCTCCGGCTATAAGCCGTCCCAGACATGATCAAAAGTCTCATATGATGCCACAATGTGCCAATAGGCTACCAATTCAAACGCGATACAAAGGAAAACGAACTCTGGAAGGAATTACTTAACTCACGCACTAATACGGACTTTCCTTAGAAAGTAGGAAGTAAGGCATACAAAAATAGCATATAGAAAAGTATACTCAACATCACACTATTGCGGCGCGCAATCCGATCCAAATAACATACCCATGGCGGCGTGCCACCGATCCACACATAGATCCCACATAAGGAGATTGCACATCAAGCTAAATTGGCTCATTACGACAAAATGCCGAATATCGGTCATAAGCATGCTAAGTACATAATACCATCCCTGAGGGAGTAGATAGCGCTATAGGCTACAAAATTCAAGCACAACTGAGGTACGATATACAATCTGAATCTCAAGAGCCATTTTGCTCATATAACATCATTTCTACGCGGATCCTCATCGCATAATCAATTCACCAAGCCGTCTCACAACTAGCACGGTGCAATACATCACTACGTGAAATTGGTAACGACCAAATAACACCCCGACCATTCTTCCATAAGGAGCGCTTTGCTGAAATGAACATAATTGGCCTGACATAGAGCCCATATCCACATTTAGATCCATCCACCGACCTTAAGTTGATCCTGATCGTATCAAACTAAGCTAATAACCCTTTGAAGGTCCATACTAATTTCCCTCTTCTCATAACACATAGGAACACCCATCATAACCGGAGTACTCATCCACAGTCCACAATTCAGTAACTGCGTGCCCTCTAGGCATATATTCTCAATTTATCGACATCATCACAAATCTCCATACTGAGGTTAAATCTTTAATCAATCAAGTGACCACATGTCACACTTATACAATCTTCATGTGGGATGCGCTCCCACGACCTTTCGAAACACATAACAGGTCTGTACATCCCAACCACCGGCCACACCAACGCCGAAAAGCGATCAAGAATCATTAACCATGATACAAGCCCTTCTTACAAAACATCGATCTCAGGTGGTGCTAAAGACAATACCAACTTACTTTAAACATCGAAACTCCCTTCCTGCTCATCTGAGCTTGTGACATACTTATCCACACCGAACTGTTACCTTGATCTCCACTTCAATTTCTAAACCACTCACTGCACCCATCATGCAAACATGCAATAGAACATGGTTCTCATCATAACTCCAGAACCACTAATAGTTTAACACTTCATCATATTAAAAAAACCTTCTTCTAGACTCACTTCAGGAGAACCGTAGCCGCACACAAGTAAATTCTCATAACTGTAGTATAGGCAAACATCTAAGTAGTGGTCTAAGCCACCATAGACCTTACGGGATCCACCTACACATAATAGGCCATAACAGAAGAATGCTTCGGAACAACATTAATTACGGTGACCAAAAGCCTCACACATACCGCCACAAATCACATGCATAACTTGATCTCGCTGAAAGAACTAGTCATTACCAGCACCATGCCAATTCGACTATGGCTAACCAATCCATTTTCTTCCAATTTATCCTTGATTGCCATGGAAATAGTGATAAACTCATTCAACACTTAACACACTCCATCTACACTCACCCCGAGTGACCCTGAGTCACGAGACCATGCTATCTCGGATCCATGAACCATTTCGTACCTCCCAATCGCCACATCGCCAGTCAAAACATCATAGAACGTTCTATGCCTCTTCTCATAGGCATCTACCAAGCTTGGTACTTAACTATACCTATAGGCTCGAAACCATTAGGCACCACACTTTACCTCTTTGAATCCACTAGGGCCGTTACTGAGAGCCGCCCGCTCTGACTTGGCCTGAATATAATCAACTCCATCAATCTTCTAGCACATGAACACCCTCTTGACGAAGCACCTGGCAGAATCACTTCCCTTGGAACCTGCATCCATACAAAGCACAAATCCCAAATCCTTTCCAATATTTGAACATGAGCTAGCAAGGCCAACCATAGCACACCTTTCCAATTCCTTGCTCAAATTACCACTTATGGTCTTTTCCCGTAGCTGAAACAACCCATCGATATGCAAATAAACGGAAACCTCGCAAGTAGTTAACCATGCAACCCAATCTTAGGTAGTGGGACTCTCCCACTTAGCATGAAGCCATTATTTCACAAACCTGGAATTCACCCGTCCTCTTTATCTCTTATTAACATAACCCCGCGCAATCAACCGCTAATGTTCTCAAAATCTTTCTGTAAAACCCCTTCTTATATTCTGACTCATCAATCATATTTGCTCAGCTGATCCTTTTACTATATAACCGATAGAATTCTTCGTAGAAGCCTCACCAACCACGCGACCGCTAACCTGCTCACTTAAGTAACCCACCTATAAAAGCTCTCCCAGCATCTTCCAACGCTGATGCACGTGGTACAATCATTACGACATCAATAACATGTCCTGAGTCTGAGCTCACTCTCCAGCTGCATAGGTCCATTTACCCCTCATGGACATCATTTAAATGTGCGTCGACCACCTTCTAATTCAAAAGTTATGCTGCATCCTTCTTTCTTTTAGGCAGCTCCTTTTCGTTATATCAAATTTCCTGCCGCATAATAGCCCATACGTCAAATCAGATCCGTAGACCCCCAATAACCAATCACTAACATTTTCAATCGCTCCAAACTCTCTTTAAGGTACATGGTCATCCCACTACAAAGCCCATATTCAACCCCGCCACTCTCCTACTTTGGTGGAACTCATCCCCTAAATCGACTACTCGACCCTTGGCATCTTATACTCGGCCTTCTAAAAATTTTAGCCACCGTCTGACACCTCCCAAATGACTTTCCTTATTCTTTGCTTTTCAGCTGCTGCCTTAATAAAATCTATCTTCGGGGCACTTGAACCCACAATTGCTGTTAACTTTACACCTTTTGGAAGATCATCTTTCTCAAGTTGCCAATATTATAACTATCGATTCAACCCTGAACCACCTTGCCTCACGACATCTAACAGTCGCTTTTTCAATACTGACCTGCAATATCCTGCTCCAGAGGTGAATTGTAGAAGATCATAACACCGACGAATCTAGTACATCCAATAAGGGCAACAACACTTCATCATAGAAGAAAATTCCGCCACGCTTGCAAATACCGAGTCTCATTACTCTACCATCCTAAATCTGCACATTCTTAGCCCAATTGCCTTTCCCCTGCCGGAAAATAAAATACTGAATCTCTATATTATGCATTGAGTAAACATCCCTTCAGGTCATTCATTGACCCGACATGTGGGCAACGTCCAACCATCATATCAATACTGCACAATAATCGTTCATAAGTATCATGGCAACTTGTGCCTAGCCTCAGAGCCCTCAGAAGTACTGTTACCGGGCAAAAATAATAAAATATCCTTCCACAAGGTGACGATAATAGCTCAGACGACTATACTGGGAGAAACATCCCGCACCATATTTGTAATATCATTACAATTCTTCAATCCTCTATGAATAGCAAGCACTTTGCATCGCATAAGATTGAGTAGGAAATAAACAAAGGCATAAGACTCAAAGGAATCAAATCGCACAATAAGGAATCAAGAAGGGAAGTACTCCTAACAGTCCAGCAGCCTCCCGAGGATAAGTACAGATGTCTCCATATCGATCCGCGAGACTCTACTAGACTTGCTCATGACTCGTGAGACCCTAGGAACCTAGTGCTTTGATACCATATTGTCATGACCCAATATCCACTAAGGGTCGTGGTGGCACCGGACACTGCTGTCAGGCAAGCCAACCAAATTACTTAATCAAAATATCATTTTAATACTTTTGAAATCTAGGATTTTCCTTCAAATTTAGCAATTTTAAAGAATATAGTCTCAAATCAAATCTACATGATAAGCAGTTAATACAATACTTCAAACCATCCCAGAACCCGGTGTCACAAGTGCATGAGCATCTACTGACAAGAAAAATAAAATACAACATCCATCCGAAATACAAAGGACAGGAAGTAAATACAGTACACTGGAAGGGACTGCTCTTGCTGCGGCCGTCTCGAATGATGCAGCTCACATAGTCCTAGAATCGTCTGTGCTGCTACGCCCAGTAGGCCGCTAGAGTTACATATACCTATGCAACAAAAATGTATAGAAGTGTTGTATAAGTACGAAAACAACGTGTACTCAATGAGTATCCCGTCTAATCTCGAAGAAGTAGAGACGAGATGGTCAACTTCAACACTTACTAGTGGTCCAATAATAATATGGTGAAGATGTGAGGATAACATGGATTTATCTAGCAATTATAACTCATAGAGCAGGAAAACAGGTAACACCTTCTCAAATAACAATGAAATTCCAAGATTTAATTTTCATTATCTTTTTAGTTTATAGAGGCCATAAAAAGGCAATATCAACTTCAATAAGTTTCATGATAAGCAATGCAAGCATGCGCATATTATGCCGAGGCGACGGCCCGATCCAACAGAAATAAACTGTGCACTTGCCGAGGGTCGACAACGCGCCTATAGATGCATCTATTTAATCTGCCGAGGCGTTCGGCCCGTTCCAAAATTAAACACACACAGGCGATCAATGAAGTAGTCAACAAGGAACAATTATCCATAGAAAAGCCAATTCTCTTTTAAAGATTTTTTAAACAAAGTTTAATCTTTTGTGGAAAATTCATTTACTAACTCAAGGTGATTTAAGCAATTCAAATATCGATCAATTTACAATTAATCTAAGTATAGCATGATTTTGGATCCTAGACTACCCGAACAATAGCATAAAATTAGCTAAGCACGGACTCTCATCACCTCGTGCGTACGTAGCCCCCACAAATAGGAGCACCTAACCAATTAACTCACCTATGGGGACAATTCCCTCTTACAAGGTTAGAAATGAGACTCACTTCGCTCCAAAGCTCACTTCCAATATCAAGAACAAGCCCAAGCTCTTACTTCGGAGTCAAACGATCACAAACTAGTTAAAATAAGTAAGAACTAGTCAATAAAGGCTTACAAGGTCGAATTCTAACTATTTAAGTAATTTCCCAACCTTTTCCACAAGTTTCCTAAATTTTGACCCCGGGCCCACGTGCCCGGATTTCGATATTTTTCGAAGAAAATTGTTCTCTACAACCTAAGGATCATAATATATGATTTCTAGTCCATTTCATAACAAATTTCATGCTTAAATATTAGTCTTATTAAAACCCTAGGTCTAGCTCTAATCCTTTGATTTTATCAAATTTTTAGTTTAATCTACCTAATATACATGTATTTAAACAAATAATACATGTGTTGAGTTCGGATTAAATGAAGGCCACTGCCCAGCAATTTCCGCTCTGCGGTTAGGGGACCGCATCTGAGGTCCCGCACCTGCAAAAATAGAGCCGCATCTGTGGAACTGGGCAAAAGGGGGTTGGACCGCTTCTGCGGTCTGAGGCCCGCATATGCGTAACCACTTCTGCGGTATTTGGGCCGCTTCTGCGGCTTGGGCCCTAAATGGTTGGACCGCTTCTGCAGAAGCGCTCTGGGGGTCGCTTAAGCGGAACCGCTTCTGCGGTCCCTGGGCCGCTTCTGTGGTTCCTCTTGGCTTGGGCCCTTCCGCTTCTGCGATGGGCTGACCGCATCTGCGGTCCAAGAACCACAGATGCGGTTATGACAGAAGCAGCAACTTCAGCTCTTCTTCAATTTTCCTACTTCGCTCGAACCTCGCTCGTTTGATGCTCGGGGCTCTCGAGCCCCGCCCGAAAATACCAACAAGTCTGAAATCATGAGGCGGACCTACTCAAACCCTCGGAACTCTAAAAATAACGCTAAATCATGAATCAACCCCCAATCCAAGCTTTATGAACTTTAGAACCTCCAATTCTACTTTCGATGCTTAAACCTAACCAATCACATCTGATTGACCTCAAATTTTGCACACAAGTCGTATTCCACATACAGACCTACTCCAACTTTCAGAATTGGATTCCGGCCCCGATATCAAAAAGTCAATTTCAATTCAAACTTCTCAAAAACCTTCAAATTTCTATATTTAGCCAAATGGCTCCAAAATGACCTACGGACCTCCGAATTCACTTCCGATCGCGCTCCCATCTCCAGAATCATCAGGCGGAACTACTCCCAGTCTCAGAATCCCAAACGGACATGGGTAACACTAAAATGCACTTCAAGCCAAACTTATGAAATTTCTTCCAAAATGCCAACTTCCACAATAGGCGCCAAAACGCTCCCGGGTCATCCAAAACCTGATCTGGGCATACGCCCAAGTCCGAAATCATCATACAAACGTGCTAGAACCTTCAGATCCTGATTCCGAGGTCGTTTACTCAAAATTCCAATCCTAGTTGATTCCTACAACTTTAAGCTTCCGGAATGAGAATTGTCTTTCCAAATCAACTCTGAGTTCCTGAAATTCAATTCTAACCACGCGTACAAGTCATAATACCTGAAATGAAGTTGTTTATAGTCCCAGACTGCTGAGCAACGTTCTAGAGCTCAAAACGACCGGTCGAGTAGTTACATTAAATGGTATTTGTGCTGGGGGAAAGTTGGGTCAATTTGAATTTTCAGCCAAATGAAACTAACCCTTTCAAATTTGTTTTTTCTTTTCCTTTTTTTTTTAATTTTTTAATTAATGAAATCCTAAATTATCTAAATTATAAAATTAAACTAATTACCTAATTACGAAAATTATAAAAATTACTTAGTCCTAAATTAAAAGGGAAAAATCAATAAACTAAAAATTAAAAGGTGTAAAATGAGCTATTTTGTGATTTTCATTTTTTAATAAAAGAAATAATTACTAATTAATTCCAATAAATGTAAAAACAAACCTAAATACAATGCATGATATTTTGTAGTATTTTTATGGTTTTAATAAAAGTAAACATGCACAAAGAATGTAAACACTTAACATAAATTCCTACAAAAATCCTATAAATTGGAAAATAATTAGGGAAACTTTATTTCTTTAATTTGTAGGAGTATTTCATATTTGAAAAAAATCGCGTGCTCACAGTCGTCACTACCGATATAGGGTGGCACTAGAAATAGGGTCTAAGCTTTTGTGAAGCTATAACCAATGCTAAAGCCAATTACTCGAGGTGGGGGTACCTTGTTTCGATGTCGACTAGGGTTTTCATAATATAATAAAGTGAAGATAGCATAACATTATTTTTGCGGACCAACACTGCACTTACTATGACTTTTGATACGGCCAGATAGATTAGGAGGCGTTCGCTAGGTTCTGCTTTGGAGAGCAATGGGGGAGAGGATAAGTATGCCTTTAGTTCTCTCAAGGCATCGATGCATTCTGAATTCCACTGGAGCACGTTATCTTTCTTCAGCACTTTGAAGAATTCGTGGCATCTATCAGATGACCGTGAGATGAATCTCGATAGGGCGGCTATACAGCCAGTCAATTTTTTCACCTGTTTCTTGCTGATTAACACTTTAGGTATCCCTTCAATGGCTTTGATCTGGTCTGGATTGACTTCGATTCCTCTTTATGATACCAAGAAACCAAGAAATTTGCATGTGGTTACGCCAAAGGCACATTTTTCAGGTTTGAGTTTCATATCGTACCGCCTTAATATACCGAAGGCCTCTTTCAAGTGGTCGATGTGGTCTTCTTTCCTTTTTGATTTGACCAGCATGTCTTCAATGCAAACCTTCATTGTCTTGCCGAGTTGATCTTTAAACATCTTGGTGACCAACCTTTGTTACGTTGCCCCGACATTTTGTAACAGTATGTTCCCTGATGGGTGATGAAAGTAGTTTTCACTTGGTCCTCCTCCTCCATGAGGATTTGGTTGTAACCCGAGTAGGCATCCAAGAACCTCAACAATTCGTGTCCTTTTGCTGCGTTGATAAGCTGGTCGATGTGAGGCAAGAGAAAGGAGTCTTTTGGGCATGCTTTGTTTAGGTCTGTGAAATCTACGAACATCCACCATTTCCCATTTTTCTTTTTTACCATGACTACATTGGCGACCCATTGGGAGTATTTTGATTCACGAATAGAGCCGTTGGCGAGCAACTTATCGACTTCATCATTGATGGCCTCATCGATTGCGGCATTGAATTTTCTTCTTATTTGCTACACTGGGGATAGAGCGAGTCGACGTTCAACTTGTGCGTGGCAACGTCTTTTGGGATGCCCGATATATCTACGTGGGAGAAGGCAAAAAATTGGCATTGTCAATTAAGAACTTTTGAAATTTATCTGGTTCTAAGAGTTTATGTCCGAAATAAGCCTTTTTACTACTGTCATTGTTGTTCAGTTGGACGGGATCGAGGTCTTATACCATTAACTCAGCGGCTTCCACAACGTCGGGGTCCCTAATGACGTATATTTGTACACTGAGTCCAGTCCCCGACTTCAATAATTGTTATGCTTCTGCGTCTGTTCTATTTAGTTACTGGGTGTACATGCAATATTGGGCGATGCGATAGCATTCTTGGGCGGTGCGTTGTTCGTCTCGGATGCTGAATATTTTCCATGAAGTAGGGAACTTGATAACTTGATATATGCTTGACAAGATGGCCCTCATGGTATGTATCCATGGCTCTCCCTATGATAGCGTTATAAGATGTGTCTTGGTTCATAACATGGAACGTTGTTTCTAGGGTGATGGCCCCGGCTAGAACGGGTAGCGTTATCTCCCCAGAGGTTCGCTCAAAAACCAGTTAGTGTTATGCAACACGGTACTGTCTTATCTTCGAGTCTCATTTGTATGAGGACTCGAGGGTGGATAATACACACGCCACTTCCGTCGTCTACCATTATTCTTTTCATATCAGTATCTGACATACGTAAAGTAATAACAAGAGCATCGAAATAAGGCAAAGTCAAACCGTCGGTATCTAACTTATAGATGATACTATCTTCGAGATCGTCGCACCATTCGTAAGTGATCCACCGCTTGAGTTTGTGTGTAGTGGTGAACTTCACATGGTTGATCGTTGCTTCATCGCCTCCACTGATGATCATTTGGATGGTGCGAGTGGGGGAGAGTGGCTTTGGAGGTCCCTGGTGTTGTTTATGTCCGCGGCCGAAATTGGCTCATCCACGGTCGCTCATCAGTCCCCTCAGGTGCCCTTGGTTCAGCATTTTACTACCTCTTGCCATATAGCTATGCAGTCCTCCGTTTAGTGGCCCCGTTCCGGGTGAAATTCATAGAGGACGTTGAACTTTCAAGTACTTAGGTCAGACTTCATCTTTTGTGGCCACTTTACCTTTGTGCCTAGCTTCTCTAGTGCGTATACTATTTTTGAAGGGGAAACACAAAAATTGTGAGTGGATAAGAGTGAGGCATACCTCTTTCGTTTTGCTGAGTCCTTGTGTGCAGCCTAGGTGGCCCTTCCGCATGTCGAGGAGACGGTGGGACGGCTGTTCTGATGTAGGTTTGATGTCTTTCCCAATTGAGACGGGGGAATGGCTGATCTCTTTGACAGTCAGTACAACGATCTTTTCTCGACTCCGTTTGAACAAATTTTAGACGTTGGATCGGGCCATTAAGGTCGTCCTTGTCGGCTCTCACCTTGGCGCAATAGGCATTGTGAATTTCTTCCCAACTGGTGGGAGGGTATTTCATGAGCCTTCTTAACAGCATTTTGGTTGCCCTCAATCCATTCCTGTTCAGCTCGTTCTGGAAAACTGCTACCGCCATCCCTTCTGATACATTTGGTAGGCTCATTCTCACCTTGTTAAACCGGGCAAGGAAATCCCCGAGTCCCTCGACAGGCATTTGTCTAATGAAGAATATATCATTTACCTTGGCTTTCGCCTTTTTAGCCCCTGCATATACGGTGACAAACTTGTCGGCCATTTCTTCGAACGTTTCTATTTACCACGCCGACAATTTTAAATACCAGGTTAAGGCTCCTCCCGTTAAGGTTTCAAAGAACTTCTTTAGTAACACTGATGGTACTTGCTCCTTCGAAAGGTCGTTTCCCTTTACCGCTATGATATAATGGATGATGTGATCTTCGGGGTCTGTAGTGCCATCGTATATCTTCCGGTACAGTGTCATTTTGAAGGTTTTGGGAATGGCATGTGAAGCCGCTTCATCGTTGTATGGTTTTCCGGCGAACCAACCAACGTCTCCCTTTGGAAGCAACTTTGGGGCGCCTGGTATCTTACCGACCCTTTCTTGATGCTCCCTCATCTGGTCGCGGAACGCCTTGTTTTTATTTTCCATTTCTTCCATTTTCTTTAGAACGGCTGCAAGTGCATCAACAGTGGTGTAATTGTTGCATGTTTGAGAGGCAGACTGCTCGCCAGTAGTTGTTGTGGTATCTACTTGCTTGGTGTTTCTGTTCTCCCTTTGAATGGTTCTGTCGAGTATATTATTTAGAGTGTTTATCGGCCACTCTTCCAGTAATTTTTTAACTATTGGTGGTGCTTCTTCAGTTGTTGATGTGGAGGCTCCCCTTTGGCGTGAAACTGATATGCTTTTGTGAGGGGAGGTGAAGCACTCTGCTTGGGTGTAGCATTTTGTGTCACGTTCTCGTAGTCTTCCCTTCCATCTTCATTGATGGTGTTCAGGATGTTAGTAGTGACGCATGTTATCGCTTTCAGTTTTTCATCTCCTTTCCCTGCTATCGTTAGTTTGTGCAAACGAAGAAATGATGGCTGTCTTTTTTTTATAATCTAGAAAGAACTATAGTTTCAACTAAAACCTCCCCACATACGACGCCAAATTATTTGAGCAAATAAATGCTAAACCAATTTGTGATGAGTTAAAGGGTGAATCTTAGTTGAACTTAATAAATTCTAGACCGAATAAAATAGAGCACTTATATTATAAGTAGGGTTTAAGAGTTAAATAACGAATTTAATATGCTGTGATTGATAATAAATAGGAGAAATACATAAACAGCCCCTTCAAGTTGTCCTCAATGATCATTTGAACACCTCAACTGAGACAATTTCCAGCTAGACACTTCAAGTGACTGTTAAGTATATCTAGCAGACACCTCACAATGACATGGCAAGTTACGTGTATTTTAATTGCTTTTGGGCGCATGATATTTTATTAGACTTTTTCTTTTTTGTTTTAGAATTAAATTAAATTAAATTTTGAAAACTAATGCTTAGACCGACAACAAAACTATTTCTTAAAAGTCAACTACTATTATTATTGATGGAATCATGCCGTTTTTGAAGAGAAATCTGTGATTGCTCGCCATTGTCACTAGAAATAAGAAGGTGAATTACCTATTTCCTAAGTTGGGGATCTTAATGGTGTTAAAAATTGGTGGGTGTTTACTGTATCTCCTTGAAACTATTTTCTATCAAACTCCGGTGAAGTTCTCTACGAGTCTTTTCAGATTTTCTGAGTTGTTTTTTGCATGATTTCGTATTCTAAAGTTGATTTTAAGAGAGGAACATGAGTTAGAAGATTGGGAAATTATAATAAATAAGAAAAAGATCACCAAAATATATTCTAACCACCGTCGACTCCGGTCTTCTCTTTCTTTTACGGTGGTCTCCATGTTTTTGTCATGGACTCATGGTCATCAGCCTTTCTCGTGAGAGGCAACGAGTCAGAAGGGGATTGGTCAGAAGGGCTCTTCTTTGACACGTCGGAAGATGAAGTTGGGAGGGGGGAGAAGAGGGGAAAGGGTGGTGAAAAAGGGTTTTTTCTTCTTTAAATTGATTATGTTTTTTTTTTGGTAAATTTGTGTTAAGTTTTAATTACAAATTACACATGTTGTTCATTGATTGGCTCATTTGGTAATTGTAACTCACTCATCTGGTATGCTGCACTGGGGCATTTGATTTACTTAACAGTCACTTGAAGTGTCTAGCTGGAAATGGTCTCAGTTAAGGTGTTCAAATGATCGTTGAGGACAACTTGAAGGGGAGGTTTATGTATTTCGCCTAATAAATATGATAGCATAAATAAATAATAATTGAAAAGTGACAACGAACCACCCAATTATTATATGATTGGGATGTTCCGTTTCTCTGACGGCGATGCGGAAAAAATGAGAAGTTTTGAAGGGTATAGAATCTTGAGATTTATGGATAAAGGGTGAATAATGTGTGCAAGAATGAATCAATGATTAAGATAACTTCATCATATATTCTTTCGTTTAATCTTTACAATGTGTTCTCTTACAAAAAATAGATCCCTTTTTGTTCCCTATCTCTTCCTATTTATAAGGGATGTTCCCCAAAAACCCTAAAAAGTACAGCCTAAAGAATATCCAAAGGAATATTCTTTATGTCTAATTTTGAACCTATACTACTGCTACTTTCTTATCTCGGCTTCCCGCTTTTGGTGTCAGCCTTTGTGATAACGACCTTCAGTCATTATATCGTGGTCGACCCCGTCCTTTGTCTTGCTTATCCGTTACCGTGGTCACCAAATTTGGACTTATACAGGAATCGATTATAGTAGTTGGAAATTCATTAGTTTCATTAGGCTTGAATTGGGGTGTGATTCGTGTATTTAATGTTGTTTTATGTAATTTTAGGCCTCGACTTAGTTCCTATCGTGTTTTAGTACTTATTGGCATATTTGGTTGAGGTCACGGAGGCCTCGGGTGTGATTCCGATCATGTTCGGTGCATTTAGAACTTGGAGGGACTGCTAATTTCTGCTGTTGTTGGTTTCCTTATACGCGCCCGCGAGTGGAGGATTGCGATCGCGAAGAGTAATGTAGGCAGCTGGAGAATTTATGCTATGTGTTCGCGAGAACGTGTATGCAATCGTGAAGCTTGGGAAGGCAGTGCTATGTGAACGCGCGTGTTAGGTCGCGTTTGCGAAGAAGAATGAGAGAGACGGGAGTTCATGCAATTTGTTATTCGCAATCGCATGAGGAGATTCACAATCGCATAGGTCTGGGAGTTTGTGTATTGCGTTCGTGACTTGATATTTTGACTCGCATAGGCGATTTTTGTAGGCAACTTATTTTTGTTTTTCGCGATCGCGAAGAGGAACATCTCGAAAGAATGTTAAATATCAAAAGGAAAGTTAGTGTAATATTTCATAATTTGATTTTGGGAGCTCAGATGGAGGAGAATCTTGGAGGGATTTTCAATAATTGATTAAGGTTTGTGATTATAACTCAGATTTGGTTAATATACATGAATCCATCATTGCTTTATCATTTAACTAGTGTTTTATGTTGGAAAATTGGGGAAAACTGTAGAAACTTCATAGGCTTTAATTTGAGGATTTGAAGGTCGAGTTGTGATCGAAATTGAGCAAAATTTGGTATAGTTGGACTTGTGGTTGAATGAAATTTTGGATTTTTCTAATTTTGTCGAATTTCGAGACATTGGGCCAGGGTTGAATTTTTGAGTTGACTTTTGTTAAAGAACTTAGCTTTGTCGTATGAAATTGATTTCTGTAGCTTGTATTGATTGTATCGAGTTGTTTATGGCTAGATTCAAGGCATTTAGAGGGCGATTCGTGAGGCCAGGACTTATTGGAATAGAGATTTGTACAATTTTGAGGCAAGTAAACTTCTAAACTTGGTTCTGAGGGTATAAATCCCTGAATTACGTGTTATGTAGTTGGTGTTGAGGTATGCACATGCTAGGTGACGGGCATGTGGGCATGCACCGTAGTAATTATCACCCGGTCGATTTTGTGGTAGTGTGTAGTCATCAAACCTTGGTGATATTCATATGATCCCTATGAGTTCAAATAATTGTCTACAATCCATGTTAGAAATCATGTTAGGCTATATGATTATCCGGTTAAAACCTACTGGGGTCATTCCTGTTGTTGAATTATTTGCTTAGATGGTAATTTTGTACTCAGTCACATCCATCATTTACATATCATGTCTCAGTCTCTGTTACTATTTATTGTTGTGTTATATATCATTGTTTGGGCCGATTGGCATGAGATTTGTGAGCTCGATAGACTGGAGCGATTGATGACTGAGTTGGAGCATAAGAGTCGTGTTGTGAGTGAGATTTATGGATTGGGATGCACGTCGCAGCATGCCTTATGGTTTTAAATATATTATTATATGGATTGTTCTACACGTCATAGCAGACCTTTTAGGCTTTATTATTATGGTAGGGTTGCACGTTGCAGCATGCCAGATTGGCTTTATATTAGTGCTTGGGCATGATCCGTCTGTCCGGAGTCTGACATACCAGCAGTGAGTATAGGTACCGTACAGTGCTGAGTCGAGTGTGATGAGCGAGAATTGATACAGTCAGATTGAGTACTCTGAGAGTGTGAGTACGTGAGGTTTTAATTGTGATGCATCACATGTGACATGCACATTTGAGAGGTAGATATAGAGATGTGACATTCCTCATATCACTCTTACTTAGCATATTTTATCTGCACTGAGCTTAACTATTGAACCTAATAGCATGTCTACATTTATGTACTGTGTACCAACAGATTATGAGTTTCTCTGAGATATTATTTTCATTTTTCTTGTCCTATATGTATTATTAAAGATCTGTATATGGACTATATTGGTTGAGCTCGTTACTGCTTTCAGCCCAAGGTTAGTCTTGTTACCTATTGAGTATATTTGATCGGTTGTACTTATACTACACTCTTCACTTCATGTGCAGATCCAGGTACTTCTGAGCACGGCAATTGCTAGCTTCGGAGCTTTATCTATCAGAGACTTTTGAGGTAGCTACCTTGGCATCCATAGATCTTGATTCTTTTTCTTTTTAATTATTTGTACTATTCCATCTTTCAAGACAGTGTTCAATAGTTAGACGATGTTGTTAATTAGATGCTCATGTACTCAGTGTCACCCGAATTGTGGGGGATATTGTATTGAGTCGTGATATTTTTCTTATCAGTATTTATGAGATTCTATTCTTGAGCTTATTTTACTACGTTTCCAAATTTAAAGATATGTGGTTTATTGCAATTTTCGACTTGCCTAGTATTGTAATAAGTCCCATTACAACATATGAGATTTGGGTCGTGACAAGTTGGTATAAGAGACTAGGTTATATAGGTCTTACGAGTCATGAGCAGGTTAAGTTTAGTCTTGTGGATCAGTATGGAGACGTCTATACTTATCTTCGAGAGGGTGCTGAACCATTAGGAAAACAACACTTTCTTGTATTATTGTTATGCGAATTTGTTGTTTTCGGAAACTAAACTTCTGTTATTCTATTCTCTCATAGATGGTGAGGACAAGTGCTACCGGATAGTGAGGACAAGTGCTACCGGATCGTGCGGACAACCACCTGTACCACCAGCTACGTCCATAAGAGGTCTGGGCCGTAGTAGAGGCCGAGATGTAGCTCGTACAATAGCTAGAGCAACACCTGTGGACCGCCAATTGCTCCTGCAGTAGATTCTAGATGTGCTTGAGCCAGTGGGACCAGCTCAGGCACCAGCTATTCCCATTGTGATTCTAGGACATCAGGAGACTTTGGACCATATATTGCTTATTTTCACTAGCTTTGCTCAGGCAGTTTTAGTTTCGGCCGCGCCAGCCACTTCTCAGGCGGGAGGAAGTTCTCAAACTTCTGCCACCCGTACTCCAGAGCAAGTGGTGCAGGGACTTCAGACATCAGGGGTACCACAACCAAGCCGGTTGTAGTTGGTCAAGCCTAGGTAGGTCCCATTATGAGTGATGAGGAGCAGAAGAGACTAAAGAGGTTCGGGAGGCTCAAGCCTCCATCATTTAGTGGGGCTGATTCAGAGGATGTCAGGACTTCTTGGATAGGTGCCAGCGGATTCTTCGCATGGCAGGTGTTCTGGAGACTAGTAGGGTCTCATTTACTACTTTTCAATTGTTGGGGGCAGCCTTTAGATGGTGAGAGGACTATGAGCGGAGTAGGCTAGCTGATGCTACACCATTTTTATGGCATGAGTTCTCCGTTCTCTTCTCAGAGAAGTTTGTGCCACCGACCCGCATGGAGGATTTGTATGAACAGTTTAAGTCTCTATGCTAGGAGGGTATATCTGTTCCCTAGTACGAGATAAGATTTTCAGAGTTGGCTCATCATGCGATCTGGTTGGTCCCCACAGAGAGAGAGAGGATTAGGAGGTTTATTGATGGCCTCAACTATAGATTACACTTTGTTATGACTCGAGAGAATGTATCGGGTGCTAGGTTCAATGAGTTGATTAATATTGCTCGGTGGCTAGAGCTGGTTCGTAGTCAGGGGCGTGAGAGGGTAGGACAAAAGGCCTCGTGGTTTGGGTGGTTTTAGCGATATTTCTTCCGGGGTAATCCCACCATAGCAGGGTTTGTCCTTACATGACCGTTCGGATGGCTGGTTCATCGTGGTGCATAAACTAGCCATGGTTCATACAATACTCATCGGGGGCAGTCATCTCTTAGTGCCCTCCCAACTCAGAGTTTATCTTGTACTCTATTAGTTCAAGGTCTATTTGTACCAGGTTATTTTGAGTATTACTTGCCCGTTTCTCCATTTATTGCTTATTATGTGCTCATTTGTTAATTGTTTGACTTGCTAGGTTAGTTGGTTTAGTTTCAAGGATATTTCGGAATGAATTGGGATACTTAGTCCCAAGGTTGGAAGCCTAAGTTGAAAGTTGACCGGATGTTGGCTTATGTGTAAATAACTATGGAATGGAGTTTTTATGGTTCTGATCGCCTCGTATGGTGATTTTTGACTTTGGAATGTGTCCATATCTTTATTTAAAGGTTCGTAGATGATTTTGGCTTAAATTGGCAAAGTTGGAAAAATAAAACTTTGGAGAGTTGAGAAGTTAGACCAAGAGTTGACTTTGCGTTTATCGGGCTCATATTTAGGTTCTGAAAGTTGAAATATGTCTATTGAATCATTTATGACTTGTGTGCAAAATTTATGGTCAATCAGAGTTGATTTGATAAGTTTCGGCATCGATTGTAGAAGTTGGAAATTCATTAGTTTCATTAGGCTTGAATTGGGGTGTGATTCATGTTTTTGATGTTTTTATGTGATTTTAGTCCTCGACTAAGTTCGTATCATGTTTTAGGACTTGTTGGCATATTTGGTTAAGGTCCTGGAGGCCTCGGGTGTGATTCGGATCATGTTTGGTGCATTTTGAACTTGGAGGGACTTCTGATTTTTGATGTTGTTGGTTTCCTTATACGCGATCGTGAGTGGAGGATCGCGATCCGAAGAGTAATGTAGGCAGCTGGGGAATTAGTTCTATGCTTTTATGAAAAAGTGTATGTGATCGCAAATCTTGGGAAGGCAGTGCTACGTGAACACATGTGTTAGGTTGCATTTGCGAAGAAGAATGAGGGAGAGTGGGGTTCACATGATTTTTTCTTTGAGATAACATAAGGAGATTTGTGATCGTGTAGGTGTGGGACTCTGTGTACCGCGTTCGTGACTTGTTCTTCGCATTTTCATAGGCTATTTTATGGGTAACTTATTTTTGTTCTTCGGGATCGCAAGGGACTTTCCACGATCGTGAAGAGAAACATCTGGGTCGACTGTTAAATATCAAAATGAGGGTTAGAGTTATATTTCATAATTTGATTTTCGGAGCACGGATTAAGGCAATTCTTGGAGGGATTTTCAAGTAATTGATTGGGGTAAGTGATTCGAACTCGGACATTGTTAATATACATGAATCTATTATTATTTTTATCATTTAATTAGTACTTTAGGTTGGAAAAATTGGGGAAATTGTAGAAACTTCATAGGCTTTAATTTGTTGAATTGAACGTTGAGTTGTGATCGGAATTGAGTAATTTTTATATTATTAGAATCGTGGTTGAATGAGTGTTCGAATTTTGTTAATTCTTTCGGATTCTGAGATGTGGGCCCGGGGTTGATTTTTCCAGTTGACTTTTCTACTTTTATTAAAGAAGTTGGCTTTGTCATATGGAATTGACCTATAGCTTGTGTTGATTGTATCGAGCTGTTTGTGGCTAGATTCGTGGCGTTCGGAAGCTAATTCGCAAGGCTAGGGCTTATTGTAGTAGAGATTTTTATGTTTTTGAGGTAAATAACACTTCTAAACTTGGTTCTGAGGGTATGAATCCCTGAATTACGTGTTACGTAGTTGGTTTTGAGCTGACGGACGTGTAGACGTGTACCGTAGTAATTATGACCCATTCGATTTTGTGGTGCTGAGAGGGTCAGATTGAGTAGTCTAAGAGTGTGAGCACGTGAGGTTTTCATTGTGATGCTTCACATATGACATGCATATTTGACAGGTAGATACAAAGATGTGACATTCCTCATATCACTCATACTTGGTATATTTCTGCAATAAGCTTAACTGTTAAACCTGATAGAATATCTACATTCCTGTAGAGTGTACCAACAAATTATGAGTTTCTCTGAGATATTATTGTCATATTTCATGTCCTATCTGTATTGTTAAAGATTTGTATTTGGATTTTATTGGTTGAGCTAGTTATTATTTTCAACCCAAGGTTAGTCTTGTTACTTATTGAGGACATTGGGCCGATTGTACTCATACTGCACTCTGCACTTCGTGTGTAGATCAAGGTATTTCTGAGCACGACGACTGCTAGTGTTGGAGCTTTATCTATCGGAGACTTTTAAGATAGCTTCCTTGGCATCCACATACCTTGATTCTCCTTCATTTCAATTATTTGTAATGTTCCATCTTTCTAGACAGTGTTCAGCAGTCAGACTATGTTGATAGTTAGATGCTCATGTACTCAGTGACAGCAGGATTTTGGGGGATATTGTATTGAGTCGCGGTATTTTCCTTTTCAGTATTATGAGATTCTACTCTTGATCTTAATTTACTATGTTTCTAACTTTAAAGATGTGTTGGTTATTGCGATTGTCGGTTTCCTAGTACTGGCGATAGATGTCAACACGACATGTGAGATTTGGTCGTGACAATTTAAGATGTAAAAATTTTATAAAAAAAATTATGTAGCTACACTTGAGTTTTTTGAGCTTATTATCCTACTTTTGCATATTGTTTAGTACTGCGATGACCTGGCCAGTCGTCACATGAGTTACCGCCCCGTTTCCTCCATTTCTGCTTCTTTATTCTTTGTTATTCGTGTTTTATATGGTTGAGTTGATTGGTTAGAGTTCGAAGTGAATTTGGTAAGAAATGAGACACTTAGTCTCTTTTAAGAAGGCTTAAGTTGAAAAAGTCAACCGAATGTTGACTTATGTGTTAGAGGGATTGCATATGAGTTCTGATGGTTCGGTTAGCTTCGGGAGGTAATTTGTGACTTCAGAGTGTGATTTGAAGTGCTTTTGGAGGTCCGGTGTAGAATTAGGCTTGAAATGGCAAAGTTAGCATTTTGGCAAATTCCGGTTGATAGGTGAGATTTTGATCCAAGCATCGGAATGGAATTCCGAGAGTTGTTGTAGCTTCGTTATGTGATTTGGGATGTGTGTGTAAAAGTTCAGGTCATTCGGAGGCAATTTGGTTGGGTTTTTGATCAAAAGTGTGTTTCAGAAGTTTTAGAAGAACTTAGGCTTAAATTCGATGTAATTTGATGATTTTGGTGTTGTTTGAGGTGTTTTGATAATTGAGACAAGTTTGAATGACGTTTTAGGATAGGTTGGTACTTTTGGTTGAGGTCCCGGGGACCTCGAGGTGATTTCGGATGGCTAACGGGAGGTTTGGAGACTTAAGGAAATGCAGAAAATTGCAACAGCAATGCAAGCACAATTTGGCCTTCGCTATCGCGAGCCTGGGGCCGCGTTCACGTAGAAGGATTTTAGAAGGCCAGGCTTTTGCTCTTCGCTTTCGCGTTAGGGTGTTCACGTTCGTGGAAGATGACTTCCTTGTGCTTCGTGTTCGCGGGGAGATGTTCGCATAAGAGAAACTGGGGTCCCGTATAATTTGTTCTTCGCGTTCGCGGCCAAGGGCTCGCGTTCGCGTAGTTGTGGCAGTGGAAACTTCACGTTCGCAGGTGTGGTGCCGCATTCGCAAAGGGTTATTTTTGGTCAAAGAAAATTTGTGCATCGCGAACCCGTGGGTTTGACCGCGTTCGCGAAGAAGAGATTCCAGAAGCTGGGCAGAAGTTTTTTAAACATTTCATCCGTGAGGTTAAGTCATTTTTCCACCATTGTTGAGTATTTTGAGAGCTCTTTGGGAAAAATTGAAGAGGGATTCGAAGAGGATTGATTGGAGTAAGTTCTATGAACTAAAAACGTGATTATATTGTGAAATTAACCTAGAATTTCATGGAGATTAAACCAAAAAGGGAAGAATTAAGGCTTGGGATTTTGAAATTTTAAATTGGGATTTAAGGGACCATTTGAGGCCGGAATTGAGAACTTCTGACATGCATGGACTCATGGCGAGATAAGGAACCCGTTGATGTGAAAAAGTTTTGAGAAGTGGGCCCGGGGCTCAGGTTTTTCTAATTTCGGTATTTTTGATATTTTTCGATTGTGTTCAATTGGGTTTTGTTCCCTTAGCCTATTGTGACGTATTCGTTCCGATTTTTGTCAGATTCGATGCGTGACGAGGCCAATTTGAGAGGCAAGGGCATAGCAAGCTAGAGCTTTAGCCGGTTCATGGTGAGTAATGATGTTAAATAATGTCCTGAGGGTTTGAAACCCCAGATTGCACATCGTAGTGCTATATTAAGGTGACTTGCATGCCGGATAGCGGGCATGAGATAGAGCACCATTGGGGATTGTGACTTGGTCCGTCCCGATTGATGAATTTACTATTTATTTGACTGAGACTTATTTGTTATCATTATGATTTGGGCTAGTTGCCATGTTTGGGGCTTGTGCCGACCTATAGACCCCTTAGGGGCATTTTGACTGATTTTCCTCACTTTACTTGTTAAAAATCATATCCTTAGTCATGTTTCTATTTGTTTAAAAGATGTGAACCGGTGTTATCAATGCCAATTCTAAATGAGAGGAATATGAGGGCTGAGATCCCTACCTTATATTATTGTGCCCAAGAGGCTGTGAGTAAAAATGACTGAGAGGGGTTGAGAACCCCAACAATGAGGATGTTATATATATATATATATATATTGTGGATCGGGCTGCACGCCGCAACAAATATTTTTGTGGATCAGGCTGCGCCGCCGCAGCAATATAGCGCTTGGGCTGTAGGAGCCCCTCCGGAGTCTGCACGCTCCCAGTGAGCGCAGTCGACTATCTATCTGGATCGGGCTGCACGCCGTAGCGGTTATTCTGATTTCTGTTATTATGAGAGGTATATGAGCCGAGTGCTAAGAATAAGTGCTAAGTGATGAGAGAGAACCGAGGGGCGAATTTCTACTTGTTATTACCTGTTAGACTATCTATTTTACCTGATTTGGAGAGATTTCATTCAACTTCTTCACTGGTTTACTGCTTAAGTGATTTCACTGCTTTGATATAGAATTGCCTTGTGCCTTTACGTGTTTTCATGCTTTCAATCATTATTTATAATTATTACTCACTGGGTCGGAGTACTCACATTAATCCTTGCACCTTGTGTGCATATCCAGGTGTTCCAGAGGCTGAGTGAGAATTTCCCCATTGATCAGCTTTTGCCGGAGTTATCGAGGTAGCTGCATGGCGTCCGCAGACCCGATTTTCTCCTTCTATCTTATTATTTTCTACATTTCTAGACATTTTCTATATTAGGTTGTTCTGACTTGTGATAGAGGCTGTTGATTTGTGACATCGGATCGGTGGGCTATGTATTGGTATTGTCTTTGAATTT
Source organism: Nicotiana glauca (assembly GCA_026770625.1). Classification (NCBI taxonomy): domain Eukaryota; kingdom Viridiplantae; phylum Streptophyta; class Magnoliopsida; order Solanales; family Solanaceae; genus Nicotiana; species Nicotiana glauca. The sequence goes on from MU740197.1 coordinate 76,954, forward strand.
CGCATATTTAACTTACTGTTTCAGACTTTCAAAAATGCCAAATTGGCATTTAAACTGCGTTCGTTGGTAATGAATTTTATAAGGAATTAGTTGAGGTGGATAGTTGGTCAGGCTTGCTTAGCAATGTGTTGGGCGTCATCACGACCGGGGTTGGGGTCGTGACAAGTTGTTATCAGAGCCTAGGTTACTAGGTCTCGCGAGTCCTGTGTTAGTAGAGTCTTGCGAATCGGTATGGAGACGTCGGTATTTATCCTCGCGAGGCTACAGAACCTTTAGGATAAACTTCATCTTCTTGAAATTCTTGTCGTGCGAACTTGCTGATTCGAGTACTAAACTTCTCTTTATTCTATTCTCTCACAGATGGTGAGGACTCACGCTACCGGACGAGGTAGACGACCACCAGTACCACTCACTGAGGCCACCAGAGGTCGTGGACGCGGTTGTGGACGCAGTCGTGGTCGTGGTCGTGGAAGGGGCAGAGCAGTGAGGGCAGCACCTGTTGATCCACTAGTTGCCCCAGCTCAGGATCAGGCTCCAGCAGCACCAGTTCAGGCACCAGCTGTGTCCATCGTGATCCCGGGCCTACCAGAGGCCTTAGTACTATTCTTGATAGTTTGCACCGGCCTGGCTCAGGCAGTTTCAGCCACCACAGTAGAAGCTAATTTATAGGCCGGGAGAGGCAATCAGACCCCCGTTGCCCGCACACCTGAGCAGGTAGTGCAGGGACTACATACGCTGGAGGTATCTCCAGCTCAGCCAGTTGCACCAGCGTAGGAGTTCAAGGTTCCAGTTATGCTGGATGACGAGCAGCGGCGTCTTGAGAGGTTTGATAGACTCCAGCCTCCGTCATTCAGTAGTGCTGAGAATGAGGATGCCCAGGGTTTTCTGGACAAGTGTCAGTGGATGCTCCGTACAGCAGGCATTCACCGCCTTTTAGTTTTCTGGGGCTGCCTTTACTTGGTGGGAGGCGTATAAGAGGCGTAGGCCTGTTGGTACAGCGCCCCTTACTTGGCAAGAGTTCTCCACTCTCTTCTTGGAGAAGTATGTACCGCAGTCCCGCAGAGAGGAGGAGTTGCGCAGGTAGTTTGAGTGGTTGAGACAGGGGGATATAACCGTGTCCCGGTATGAGATGAGGTTTTTAGAGTTGGCTCGTCATGCCGTTCGGATGGTTCCGACTGATCGTGAGAGGATCAAGAGATTTGTTGATGGCCTTAACTACTCTCTTCGTATTCTTATGACTAGAGGGAGAGTATTGGGTGCTACGTTCGAGGAGGTAGTTGATATAGCTTGAGAGATTGAGATGGTTTGCAGTCAGTATCTAGAGGAGAGGGAGGCCAAGAGGCCTCGAGGTTCTGGCAGTTATAATGGTGCTCCTTCGAGGGGCTAGTTTCAGCATGGTAGAGGTCGTTCTTTAAGGCCCGCTCAGTCGGCCCGCTCAGAGCCTCGTGGGGCATCTTCATGTCGTGGTTATTATGGGCCTCAGCAGGGCCAGTCATCACTTAGTGCCCTCCCAGCTCAGAGTTCATCTCGTGCCTCATCAGTCCAGGGTTCTTCCGTGCCAGGTCCTTCTACTGGTCACTTTGGTGCGAGGGGTTCCCTTCAGTCCCCTTCCCCAGCACCTGGGAGTTGTTATGAGTGCGGGGAGCTTGGATATATTAGGAAGCAGTGTCCTCGTAATGTTGCTAGCTCGTCCCAGCAGAGGTGTCAGCCCTCGACTTCTGCTCCAGTTACTTCACCACTCGCCTAGCTAAATAGGTATGGAGGTCAGGTAGCCAGGGGTCGCCTCATAGGGGGAGCTCGATCAGGTGGTGGCCAAGCTCGTTTCTATGCTATTCCAGGCAGGCTAGATGTCATTGCTTCAGATGCTATTATTATAGGTATTTTTATAGTCTGCCACAGAGATGCCTCTGTATTATTTGATCCTGTTCTACCTATTCTTATGTGTCTTTGTATTTTGTTCATCATTTAGGTATGTCCTGAGAATTTCTTGCTTTACCTGTTCATGTATCTACCCTGGTGGGCGATACTGTTATTGTAGACAGCGTGTACCGGGCATGTGTAGTGACTATTGGGGGTCTGGAGACCCGAGTTGATCTATTGCTATTGAGCATGGTGGATTTTGATGTCATTTTAGGCATGGATTTATTATCTTCGTGTTATGCTATTCTAGACTGTCATGCTAAGACAGTCACTTTGGCTATGCCGGGTGTTCCGCGGATCGAGTGGCGTGGTATGTCTTATTATGTTCCGAGTTGAGTGATTTCTTTCTTGAAAGCCCAGCGTATGGTTGGGAAGGGTTGTATCTCATATCTTGCCTTTGTGAGGGATGTTGGAGCTAAGGCTCCCAGTATTGATTCTGTCCCAGTTGTGAGGGACATCCCTGATGTTTTTCCTGCAGACTTGCCGGGCATGCCCCTGGACAGGGATATTGATTTTGGTATTGATCTGGTGCAGGGCACTCAGCCCATTTCTCTTCCGCCATATCGCATGGCACCAGCAGAGTTGAAAGAATTGAAGGAGCAGCTTCAGGAGCTCCTAGATAAGGGGTTCATTCGGCCTAGCATGTCAGAGTTCTGTTTGTGAAGAAGAAGGATGGCACAATGAGAATGTGCATCGATTATAGGCAACTGAACAAGGCAACAATTAAGAACACGTACCCCTTGCCTCACGTTGATAATTCATTTGAAAAGCTTCAGGGAGCGAGAGTGTTCTCCAAGATTGATCTCCGTTCGGGCTATTACCAGTTGAAGATCAGGGATTCAGATATTCTTAAGACTGCTTTCAGGACTAGATATGGTCACTATGAGTTTCTTGTCATATCTTTTGGGCTGACCAATGCCCTACCTGCGTTCATGCATTTGATGAAAAGTGTATTTCGATCTTATCTGGATTCATTTTTTATTGTTTTCATTGATGACATTCTGGTGTACTCGCGTAGTCAGGAGGAGCATGCCGAGCATTTGCGAGTTGTATTGCAGAGATTGAGGGAGGAGAAGCTTTATGAAAAGTTCTCCAAGTGTGAGTTTTGGCTCGGTTCAGTGGCTTTCTTGGGACACGTGGTGCCCAGCGAGGGTATTTAGGTTGATTCGAAGAAGATAGAGGCGGTTTAGAGTTGGCCTAGACCATCCTCAGCCATAGAGATTCGTAGCTTTCTTGGGTTGGCATGTTATTACCGCCGGTTTATTCAGGGATTCACATCCATTGCATCGCCCTTGACCAAGTTGACTCAGAAAGGTGCTCTATTTGTATGGTTGGACGAGTGTGAGGAGAGCTTTTAGAAGCTCAAGACAGCTTTGACCACAACTCCAGTGTTGGTTTTGCCATCAGCTTCAGGTTCGTATACCGTGTATTGTGATGCTTCGAGAGTTGGGATTGGTTGTGTATTGATGCAGGAGGGTAGATTTATTGCTTATGCTTCTCGTCAGTTGAAGCCTACGAGAAGAACTACCATGTTCATGATTTGGAGTTGGATGCTATAGTTCATGCATTAAAGATTTGGAAGCATTACTTGTATGGAGTATCTTGCGAGGTATTCACTGATCATCGCAGTCTTCAGCATCTGTTCAAGCAAAAAGATCTTAATTTGAGACAGCGGAGATGGTTAGAAAAGTTGCTTAAGGATTATTACATCACCATATTGTATCATCCGAGAAAGGCCAATGTAGTGGCCGATGCTTTGAGCCGAAAGGCAGCGAGTATAGGGAGTTTGGCGTATATTCTAGTTGGGGAGAGACCCCTTGCAGTTGATGTTCAGGCCTTGGCCAATCGGTTTGTGAGATTAGATATTTCGGAGCCCAGTCGGGTGTTAGCTTGCGTGGTTTCTCGGTCTTCTTTATAAGATCGCATCATAGAGCGCCAGTATGATGATCCGCATTTGCTTATCCTTAAGGACATAGTTCAGCATGATGATGCCAGAGATGTGACCATTGGTGATGATGGATTGTTGAGGATTCAGGGCCGGATTTGCGTGCCCAATGTGGATGGGCTTCGGGAGTTGATATTGGAGGAGGCCCATAGCTTGCGGTATTCTATTCATCCGGGTACCGCGAAGATGTATCAGGATCTTAGACAACATTATTGGTGGCGGAGAATGAAGAAAGATATTGTAGGTTTGTAGCTCGATGTCTCAATTGTCAGCAGGTGAAATATGAGCATCAGAGACCGGGTGGCCTGTTGCAGCATATGGTTATTCCTAAGTGGAAGGGGGAGAGGATCACTATGGATTTTTTTGTTGGAGTTCCTTGTACTTTGAAGAAGTTCGATGCTATTTGGGTGATTGTAGACAGGCTGACCAAGCCTGTGCACTTCATTCCTATCTGTACTACTTATTCTTCAGAGCGGCTGGCAGAGTTATGTATTCGGGAGATTGTTCGGTTGCATGGTGTCCCAGTTTCCATCATATCGGATTGGGGCACTCATTTTACTTCCCAGTTTTGGAATTCGGTTCAGCGAGAGTTGGGTACTCAGGTGCAGTTGAGCACAGCCTTTCACCCTCAGACGGACAGGCAGTTCGAGCACACTATTCAGATATTGGAGGATATGCTATGTGCCTATGTTATTGACTTCAGGGGGTCATGGGATCAGTTTTTACTGCTTGCAGAGTTTGCTTATAACAACAGCTACCAGTCGAGTATTCAGATGGCTCCATATCAGGCTTTTTACGGGAGGCGGTATAGATCTCCAGTTGGTTGGTTCGAGCCCGGTGAGGCTAGACTATTGGGGACAAATTTGGTTCAGGATGCTTTAGATAAAATGAAGGTAATTCAGGAGAGACTTCGTACGGTGCAGTCGAGGCAGAAGAGCTATGTGGACCGGAAGGTTCGAGATTTATCCTACATGGTTAGTGAGAAGGTCCTGTTGAAGGTTTCGCCCACGAAGGGTGTTATGAGATTCGGAAAGAAAGGAAAGTTGAGTCCGCAATTCATTGGGCCTTTTGAGGTACTTCGGAGGATTGGGGAGATGGCTTATGAGCTTACCTTTCCACCCAGCTTGTCGAGTGTGCATCCAGTTTTCCATGATTCTATGCTCCGAAAGTATATTGGGGACCCGTCCCATGTTCTGGATTTCAGTACGGTTCAGTTGGAGGGTGATTTGACCTATGATGTAGATCCAATAACTATTTTGGAGCGACATGTTTGGAAGTTGAGGTCGAAGGATATAGCTTCAGTGAAGATGCAGTGGAGAGGTCGGCCCATGGAGGAGGCAACCTGGGAGACCGAGCGGGAGATGCGGAGCAGATATCCTCACCTATTTGAGGCTTCAGGTATGTTTCTTGACCCGTTTGAGGATGAACGTTTCTTTAAACTGGGGAGGATGTGACGACCCGGCCAGTCGTCTCATGAGTTACCCCTTTATTTTCCCTATTTCTTCTTCTTTATGCTTCAGTATTCGTGTTTTATGTGGTTGAGTTGATTGGTTTCAGTTCGGAGTGAATTTGGTAAGAAATGAGACACTTAGTCTCTTTTAAGAAGGCTTAAGTTGAAAAAGTCAACTGGATGTTGACTTATGTGTTAGAGGGCTCGGATATGAGTTCTGATGGTTCAGTTAGCTTTGGGAGGTGATTTGTGACTTAGGAGTGTGATTGGAAGTGGTTTTGGAGGTCCGGTGTAGAATTAGGCTTGAATTGGCGAAGTTAGTATTTTGACGAATTCCGGTTGATAGGTAAGATTTTGATCCGAGGGTCGGAATGGAATTTCTAGAGTTGTCGTAGCTTCATTATCTGATTTGGGATGTGTGTGTAAGATTTCAGGTCATTTGGAGGTGATTTGGTTGGGTTTTTGATCAAAAGCGTGTTTCGGAAGTTTTAGAAGAACTTAGGATTGAATTCGATGTAATTTGATGGTTTTGGTATTGTTTGAGGTATTTTGATGATTGGGACAAGTTTGAATGATGTTTTAGAATGGGTTGGTACTTTTGGTTGAGGTTCTTGGGGCCTCAGGGTGATTTCGGATAGCTAATGGGAGGTTTTGAGACTTAAGGAAATGCAGAAAATTGCAGCAGCAGTGCAGGCACAATTGGGCCTTCGCGATTGCGAGCCTGGGGCCACGTTCGCGTAGAAGGATTTTGGCAGGCCAGGCTTTTGCTCTTCACATTCGCGTTAGGGTGTTCGCGTTCACAGAGGGTGAGTTCCTTGTGCTTTGCGTTCGTGGGGAGATGTTCGCGTTCGCATAAAAGAAATTAGGGTCCCGTATAATTTGTTCTTCGTGTTCGTGAAGGGTTATTTTTTATCAAAGAATTTGTGCATCGCTGTCACGACCCAAAATCCACTAAGGGTTATGGTGGCGCCGGACACCACTGTCAGGCAAGACAACCAAAATACTCAACCAAATTCCTATTTTTGTATTGTCAAAATCATTTTTCTTCACATACTAAATAACGAATAATAGAATTTACGGAAACAACCACGAAATCTTTAACAAACTTAACATTTAATAGTCCAAAAATCCTCCCAGAACTCGGTGTCACAAGTGCATGAACATATACTGACAAGGAAATAAAATACAGCATCCGTCCGGAATACAGTGGATAGGAAGTAAATATAGTATACTGGAAGGGACTGTACTAGCTGCAGCCATCTCGAATAATGCAGCTCACCTAGTCCCAGAATCGTCCGTGCTGCTACGCCTAGTAGGCCGCTAGAGTTAATATACCTGTGCCACAAAAATGCATAGAAGTGTAGTACGAGTACGTAAACAACGTGTACTCAATAAGTATCCCGCCTAATCTCGAAGAAGTAGAGAAGAGATGGTCAACTTCGACACTTACTAGTGGTCTAATAATGATGTCAATATTACATTAAATCATGAATTTCTACCAACATGGTTTTTATCAAATAGAAGGAAACAAGTAAACTATTTGTGATGACCCGGCCCGTTGTCACGAGAGTTACCGCCCCGTTTTCCCCTTATTGTGTTGTTTCATGTTCTATATCAGTATTAGAGTCTATCGGG
>MU740202.1:0-14169 GCA_026770625.1 Nicotiana glauca
ATTGTTGTAACAAAAATTTATTTATTTTGATTTTGGAATTCTTTTACTTGGGGTAAAAATCACGTGCTCACACTCTCTAACTACGCTAGTTGGATTTATCTAACCGCTCATTATGACCACTCCAAGGCTTTGTTATTTCTAAATCTGCCTTTAAACCTACTGTATTGATTTCTCACATACTTTAGGAGTGACGTTGTTCAACAACCACCTAAATATGTATCATTTTTCAAGTAACACATAATAAATAGGCACAATCAATCAATGACCATTCAATCAACAACAATATTTATGTAGTTGAATAAGTAGAGAAATCCAACAGCTTATATAAAAACATAACAAGAATTTATCCTACAAAAGGTTCCATCAAAACCCTAGATAACTAATTAGCTATTCATAATAGTATGTAAAACCATAACAATAAAAGTCATAACCAACAATGAAAAAATAGGAAGAGGAAGAAAAAACTCGTAGAAGAATTCCTCGCCTTGCTCTTTTTGTGTCTCTGCCTCCGTAGGTCGAATCTGTGTCAAAAGCGTGTCTAACCTCCTCAAAATACCATTTTTTCATGTATATATACCAAGTAGTGTCGGGCCCAAATAATTATACCTTCTCCTACATGAAAAAGGACAATTTTTCAGGCCTGGACGTTCACGGTCGCGGTCCGAGCACGGTATTTTCCTAGTGCACTGCCTCAGTTCGCATCCAGGTCCTCTGTCGTTGTTTCGACCGCGTGTCTCACCCTGTTCCGTTTGGTATTTGAAAAAATGTAAAACACTAAAGTTGTAGCCCTGTGAGTTAAATTTCCAACCATATATTATAAGTCCAAAATTGAGTTTGGAGCAAAGAGTTATGTCTATTTTACTAGATAGTGCGCAATATGCCTACTCGAGTCTTCGTTTGTTCTTAACTATCAAATTTGACCCCTGAACACAATCACGACTTAATTCCTTGGGCTTTTACTCAGACTTCAGAGCTCCAAATCATTTGAATTCATTCGATAACATCTATATAGCTCAGAATTACTCCTACAAGGCATAAATACACAGTTAGTGCAAAACACTAGTGATTAAAGCTCAAACTCAACTAAAGTGCAGTAAATTGTGTAATCACTAAAATATGTAATTATAGCCTAGCATCAATTGGGGAGGGTGTCCTATGACTAGGAGATCATCTACAGGCTACAATGTCTACCTAGGAGCTAACTGCATATCCTAGACATCCAAGAAGCAACATACAATGGCAAGGTCTAGTTCAGAAGTTGAGTATAGAGCACTAGCTCGATAGCAGCTAAAATGACATGGATAACCTACATTCTCAATGACATTGGGGTTCGTTTAAAACCTGTACCAACTTTGTTCTGTAAATGACAGTCAATCGAGTAATGCATGCCAGAACAAAGCATATTGAGATAGACTATTATTTTGTTAGAGAAAGGGTTGCTAGTGGTCAGCTAGTCACAAGGGTTGTTAGATCAAAAGACCACTAGCTGACATTCATACTAAGGCGTTGACTAAGCAGATGTTTGTAGGTTTTTGAAGCAAGCTAGGAGTGGTAACTACACCTCTCACTAGCTTGAGAGGAAGTGTTGAAGAAGTTAATCATGATAAGCATAAGCTTGAACGAGATAAGGACAGTTAGATTGCATTGTAAAGTTTGTACTTAACTCAATGTAATAGCCATACATGTAATAGAACTCTAAGTTATTTGTAGTAGTCATCACTTAGCCTAGTTTTTAGTTGTTTTGTCACTTGTATAAATTCAATCACTTATGGTTGTGTAATGTATGTAAAAATACACGATTCTTCAATGCTATTTCCTCTCAATCTTGTGATTTTTTGTAGAAAGTTTATTCATTTGGTCATATTTTAAGTCGGGGAGCTCGGATCTGGATAATTTTTTTAGGCGACTTTCACCATATGGATTGGGGTAAGTGTTATATACTCTTTGGTTATATTTCATGAATCCAACTTTGTTTTTGGAATTTAATTGATGATTTCAAAGTGAAATTTGGTGGTTTTGTTTAAAATTTTATAAAGTGAATTTTTTGAGTTTTGAACATCGATTCGGAGTTGGATTTGAGTGAAACTAGTATGGTTGGGCTTGTAATTGAATGTCTTATCAGATTTGTGATTTTTGTTGGGTTCCGAGGCGCGGGCCCAGGTTTTACTGTTTTGTCGATTTTGAAATTTTGATTAAAGATTTGACCTTTATCGATTGAGTTTTTTTTTGGAATTATTTGATGAATTTGAGTTGCTTTTGGCTAGTTTTGAGCCATTCAGAAGTCGGTATGTACGGGATGGTATTTTTTGAGCATCGTTTGGCTTGCTGGGTATTGGATTTGGCTTGTTTGAGGTAAGTAACACTCCTAAACTTGGTGCTGAGGGTATAAAATCTCGAATTACGTGTTATGTATTTGGTATTGAGGTGACGCACATGCTAGGTGACGGGCGTGTGGGCGTGAACCGTGTGAATTGTGACTCCGCTATTTTCTGTGGTACTGTATAGTTACCTGATCTTATTTGTAACCATGAAATTTCTATGTACTTGAGCTATTGAGTTATGATCCGTGTTAGAAACCATATCTAGGGTACATGCTTATCTTGTTGGGACCCACTGAGTCATTTACATTGTTAAGGTATCTGCTTTCATTGCTTTATATACTCAGTCATACGCATTCATATACATATCATATCCCAATTTCTGTTACCATTTATTGACACATCATATCATCATTTTGGGCTAGTTTTATTACATTGTGAGCCCGAGATACTGGAGAGATTGATGACTGAGTGAGGCCGAGGGCCTGATCATGAGTGACATTTATGGGATCGGGCTGCACGCCGTAGCGGTTATATTGATTTATAATAGCGCTTGGGCTAAAGGAGCTCCTCCGCAGTCTGGACACATCCCCATTGAGCGCAGTTGATTATATTGAGGGATGGATCTTCCCTGGACATGGATATTTTCTGAATCATTTATATACTTGGGGATGGATCTTTCTTACGGGCTGGATTTGGCCCTACTCCGTACCGAGTGACTGATAGTCAGTTGATGTATATATTCTGAGATGGATCTTTTTTGGGCCAGATTGGCCATATACAGTGATTAGTGATTGAGCATGTGAGTGAAAAGTCTGAGGCAGTAAGATTGAGTACTCTAAGAATGTGATTACATGAGTTCATCTATGAGATACATTGCATTGACAAGCACACATGACATACAAGCATAGATATGCATTTTTCTCATGTTGTACGGTATCATGTCATTCATGCTTTCTCACACTTATTGACATATGGGCATATAGAAATATTTTACACTTTCTATCTGGAAAGAAAATGAAACATCTTATTTATTGTTGAAGGATTTTTGGAAAAATTATAATTTTCAAACTTACTTATATTTTTGACGATTACGGTAAAAGATTTGGGTTTTCTCTGATATACTTGAAAAGCGAAACTATTTTTCGGGAAACTATGAAAAAGCTGAGCATTTTATCTTTGAGTTACTTCTTATATTACTCACTTTACGTTGTTATGAACTGTTGTTGGCTATTGTTGTCGGACCCAACCTTTGTTCCAGCTCGTCACTACTTTCAACCTAAGGTTAGGTTTGTTACTTATTGAGTACATGGGGTCGGTTATACTCGTACTGCACTTCTGCACATTGCATGTAGTTGTTGACTGTTGATGTTGCTGTGATCGACGGGAGATGGAATTGAAGACGTACTTGCCTTTCGGTTGTAGCTGCCTCTTGTTCATGGTAGCCTTATAATATAAAAATCTGTCTGTGTACTTTTCAAACATATGATGTATTTATTTCATACCAGTTTGTAAATTATAATCTTAGAAGCTCATGATTTGTACTACCAGTCGTTGGGAAATGTATAGGATTCAGATATTTTCTTCTACTCAATTTTCTTAATAAATTTTATTGGTATTGGATAGTTATTAATTGGCTTACCCAACGGGTTAAGTTAGATGCCATCATGATTAATTGGATTTTGGGTCTTGTCAAAAATAGTTACACTACTGTTTGTATAATATGATATGATTATGATATATTACGATCCCTTATTTTTTGGGTTACTAATTTCATTTATTATGAAAATTTATATGTACTCAAAATAAATGGTCGCCAAACAGAATTCAAAGGTGATATGAGGGCGGCAGGGACCGTTGCATATATTGATGACAATTCATGGGTCCAAAGGAAGCAGCAAATGATAGGCATTAATTAACATGTACGGGGGAATTTCAGTGGCAATAGGCTAAGCCACGAAGATGTAGTCATATTAATCAAAACTTCATCTTTTAAACCACAAAACTAAAAGGGGAAAAAAATAAAAACCAAATGGCAATTCATCTTCTTATCTATTAAAAGATGAGATTGATCTCTTGTTTGGATTGCTTGTGCTATTTTGGCCCTTCACTTAGATACCTCTTGGATAACAAAGACACACTCTACATCTCTTACTCTAAATATCTCTCCCTATACCTTTCTCCTTTAATTTGCGCTTTTTCCCATTTAATTTGTTTGCATTCTCATCCTCTTATTCTTTTCTCTCTCCTCTATTTCTCTTCTTCTTTGACTCATTCGATACATTTTCTTTTGTCCATTTCCTCATAAGATAAACTACTTAAAATGTATCAAAACCAGGAGTATCCTTTTCCCTGTTTGTGTTGCCACCCTCACAGTTATATTAGAATGGTATACCTTCTTTGTCTCTCTCATTTACTCTTGTTGTGGTTTGATTTTTTTTTCCACCCCAATTATTAGGTTCAATTTTTAAAATTTTTAATACTGAATTCATTATACGATTGAGACTATGGCTTAAAAATTTAATATTTGTTGAAGTTTTAGTAATAATTCATGTATATATCTATAACACGTATAAAATATATACTGAGATAAGTTGAAGTCATTGCAGATCCGCCTATGTTATCATGGATCAGTAATGGCTTTCTACTTATGCTAATGAAGGCGACTTGGCAAACTCCTCTCGTCCTCTCGTACTCCTTTTATATAATGATAATCATTCTTTTGCATGATTTCTAATTAGCTTTTGAAACTCACTATATTATGTTGAATTACATTGTTGCAGGTTCAAAATCTCATAGAGAGATGTTTGCTTCTAGGCATGGGTAGAGATCAATGCGTTAAGGCGCTAGCGATACGTGCTAGAATCCCTCCACTTGTAACATCAACAGGTTGTTCATCTCTATTTAATCTCCATGTTGCTAGCTGATCATGCAAAACGTGCTTTTCCAGATATTATTTTTTTGAAAACTTTGTAAAAATTTGAAGTATTGATCGTATCTAATCTTATCATCAGTCATCATCAAGGAACAATCTCTTTTCTGCCTTTTTTTTTCCTCTTGGATTATTGATTGTAAACCATGCTTACAGTGTGGAGAGAGCTTCTGAAGGAGAACAAGGACTTCTTTCAAGTTTACTTCAACAATATATCTTCACGACCTTTCTTAAGTAATGCCCGTTCATTTATTTACTTTAGAAACACATACACATACAAATATTTACACTCCACTTAATTATCTAAATAATGATAATATTACTTAACTATTACTTACATTTAGTTAGTTAAATGAGCTCACGTAAGTTTCGTTTCGCAGGCAGGCATTATCTAAGAGAACCAAGATTTGGAAGAAGGGAACAATGGAAATGAATGCAAATTAAGGGACGGATATTAAATATCGAAGAACTAGGGTTTTCTGGGGCTTGGCATAATGATTACAATTAGATTTCTAGCTAGTTAGGAGGCCAGTTCTCTTAGGGCTCGTTTGGTACGAGGGATAAGGAATAATTAATTCTTGGACTAAATTTATGAAGAGCTTATTCCATGTTTGGTTGGTAGAAAATTGCGATATAATTTATCCCTGAATTAATTATCTCGAGATTGTATTATTTTTTATCCTCGTGGAAAGATGAAATAATTAATCCTGGGATAAACTTCTTTCCGATCAAATGACCCATAGTATTCAAAAGTCTGCCTTTTTTCCTTTCCCTTTGTTAACCTTGATTTGGAGGTTGAACTTTAGAAATGGCAATATAGGACTCAATAAAAGAAAGATGGACGAGTGTCCAGACACGTGCTTATTGCTATTTTTACTAGACTATCAATTAATGTATTTCATAAAGATTTACAATTGTAATTATCTTATAAGTTATCTGATGTATAAATATTTTTTATTCATCAGTGCATATAATTTATTGATTCTATCATAGAAGTAATGACTTCTAATTTTATGGTACAGTGGAGTCCCATTCTTTCATTCTTTTTCACAAAAGCAGGTATACTGATTTAAAGAAAATTATGTGTTAAACGTTGAAACATTTGATTTAACGCTTGAACACTTGGTAATCCAACAATAAATCTTTTAATTTCGAAGCAAAAGTTAAAAGTAATCTACGTACCACTGAGCTTTTACATGCCTTCTTCCTCCATTTTAATTTCCTCTATCTATTCTTTTTCATTTTGTTCCGGTTTTCGTACTACAAAAATACATTTTATTAGAAACTTCTTTCAACAAGCTACATCAATCATTGATTCACGTCATGCATCAGAAATATTGTTATCATCATTTCACTACTTTTCAAACTTCTAAAAATTGCAAACAGAAACTTCAGTAACCCATTAAATAATAATGGCATATTTAACACAAAAGGAAAGTGAAATCAGCAGTTTAGAAAAGACACAATTCAATTCTTCCATTCCAGTACAGTAGGGATGATTTCTATATCTCTTCATTTATTAGAGGGAGTCATGCTCGAAGCCTTTCTTTCAAGGAAACCATTGCAATCTCTTGGGACCTGAGAGTTTCTTACAGCAGAAATCTATAAAATAAAATAAAATAAAATAAAATAAAAAAAAGAGGTTAAATTTAACAGATATGAATGAGTAAAATTTGTCACGATGCTCTTTTCTAAATACCAATTATGGAAAATAATCATTAATTTTGATATATGGTGGTTGTGCATCTAACAAGCTATTTAATCCAATCAAAATCAGTGTCATAAATATCATGATGTTTATCAAGAAATGTTCTCATCAACGAAATTACATTATGTATATACATTGGCAGTATATATATTTTTTTAAATTATTAGTGTAGTGTAACTTATTTTCGTCAGTTAGTTACCATTTTTTTATCTTGCCAATCTAAGATTATTATGAATATTTTACTTGTAATTACTTTATCAATTATTCATTGTGTAAATAATTTTCACAGCGCCATCGTCATTATATCGAACTAAGAAAGTCAAATCCACAGGTTGAATGAATGCATGTCATGTCTTGGTCCAAAAACGTTCTGAGACAGACGCAATTAGTACTGATGGCTCGTGGAAAATTGACGACTACACTTATTGAGCAATAATTTAATACTGTAGATTTTACAAGTACAAAACCCAAATTATACTATAAATAATGAAGGTTAAACAGGATATTCATGTGCAGCAGTTCCTAATAATAATCAAAAGTACCAATTTCTACGATTTATATTGCTTACTAACTTTAATTAGCTTATATAACAATGTACTATTTCCATAAAAATATTACTCCAATTATTTACCACTTCCTTATTTAGACTAACCTTTGGCATCTTTCTGTCTCCCAGGCTAGAGCTTTCTCTATCTCCTCTATGTTGACTTGGTGGAAAGTGGGCCCACTGGACACAAAACCAATCAAATTTTAAAATACGTATAAGATTTTGCTAAGAGAAGTTTTGTTGCTGATAATTACTCCTCCTGTTCTTATCTAATTTACTGTTGGCACACTTAAATACTAAATTCTATACAAAAAGACCTATTATGACTAAACTACCCCTAACTAAACATTTAACGTGAGGAGTAAAAACTTTTTTAGGGATACGTACATAGGGGTTATTTTATAAAAATAAATTGAATTCTTTCTTGATTACATAACTATGCACTTATTTTGAACCAAAATAAAAAAGTAAATTGAACACTTATTGTGAACCGGAGGGAGTAATATTTAAATAAATTCAACTCACATTTTTTGCTGCGGTACTGAAAGCTTGCTTGTGAGTCATGTTGGGGTATATGGTCTTTAGCCTCTTGATCTCTTCTCTGTAAAAACACAAATAATCTTAGTACAGTATTATAAACTAATGTTAATTATGAGTCTTAATGCTCAAACTGAAATAATCAAACCAAAAATTACTTGATAAAACAGTTATAAGCTGATGGAGCTCGTTGTCTCTTCTCTGGAGCTGAAAAAAGTGCACGATATGATTAGATTCTTATTGTGAGTAACGTAAAAATAATTAATTAGGACAATATAAATCATCAATACAAATGTTTTTTTTTTTTGTGTTATAGATACTTTACGTTTATTGACGACTTGATAAACTGGAACAACATTCTCTATTTGATCTTCTTCATCTGACGAAGCCACAAATGAGATTTCTGAGTCTACATTCTTCTTATTATCATCAATGTCCTCCTTGTCAACTTCTAGCTTTTGCTGCTGAAAGCGGTAAGATAGATTCTAAGTTAATTAACATCGACAGAAAAGCGGGAGAAAAATTAATTCGACGTATAATGACAGTGTAAAAATTCTAATTTGAAATATATCAATGTATTTAAATAAGTTATTACAGGTAACATGACTTATTTTTCAGATTACTAATCATTCTTGTCATGACGATCTTTTCGGTGCAGGATTAATATATTGAAATTAAACTCAAAAGAGATTATATAAATAATAGAAATATAGTTCAACCTCAGTTTGATTAAGGGAAGCAAAAAGATGAAGAGGAACGAGAGAAGTTTTCATCAAGTTAACAGAAAGGAGGCTAGTGCAATGGCCACATCTCACTGTTACCATCTTATTGCATAAGCTGCTGCATGGGACACTAACCTGCAATATTTTGGATAACAAATTAACCGATAAAATATAGAGATAAAGAGTAACTAAAATGCAAAAAAGACATGTAATTTTACAAGTAATATTGTAGTGCAGTAGCCACATTGCACGTAATAGATTGTGTCTTGGAGTTCAAACAGATGATTCAATGCTGACATCTCTCCTCCTCTTCTTCTCCTAATATTTTGGTCTAGAGTTGAAGTATGGTGTGTAATTATTTATACTTAGAGAGGGCAGAGGGAAATGCCAGTAATATGTTTGCAAATAATTAAAGAATTTATTATATCCATTCCACTGACATTCTAAAGATTTTCTTTTTCCATTCGTATAAATTCCACTGATTATCGGTAGTTAAATTTAATTGCCTTTAAAGTGACGTTACCGAGTAAAAAATTTGTGCACTAATAATATAATTTTTTTACACATGAGTGTATCTTAACCTATAACTTAAAAGTTCGAGCTGTGGAATCAGTCGTTAATGCTTGTAACAGTGTTGGCTGTCTACATCTATGATAACCCAAAGGTTATCACTTGTTTTAGAAATAAATTATGCGTTCCGAGGCCTTAAAAAAAATCTCTTTCGGCATCACATCGATTTGTGTGCGCAGTCCAGGCACTTAACCGGAAAGCTATTATGTGAAAATCTGTGAAAAATGATGAATTTTGACTTTAAAATGATAAAATTGACTTCGGTCAATATTTTAGGTAAACGGACCCGGATCCGTAATTTGACGGTCTCGGAGGGTCCGCAGAAAAATAGGAAACTTGGACTTTTACCCGAAATCGAATTCCGAGGTCTCAGCCCGAAATAAAATTTTTAAAGAAAATTATTTTCTGAAATATTTATGAGTTTTTGAAAAAGAAATGTGATTAAAACATGATGGTATCGGGCCCCTATTTTGGTTTCGGAGCCCGGTACAGGTCTTATATGTGATTTAAGATAAGTCTTTGAAATTTGGTAAGAAACGAACTTGAAACGACGTGAATCGGATCATTTTTGAGAAAATTGGAAAATTTGAAGTTCTTAAGAAATTTCATGATTTTGATGCTAAATTCATAGTTGTTGATGTTATTTTAGTGATTTGAATGCACAAGCGAGTCCGTATGATGTTTTTAGGTTGGTATGCATGTTTGGTTTGGAGGCTCGTGGGCTCGGTTGAGTTTTGGATAGGCCACGGGGTGGATTTTGAACTTGAAAAGTTGCAGATTTCAGCTGTGGCATTTCAGGCCTGCAGGCTTCGCACTCGCAAATGCGAAGGCTGAGTCGCAAATGTGAAATAGCCCAGGCTAGACCTTCCTCGCAAATGCGAGATTTTTCCTTCGCAAATGCAATACACCCTTTTTGGGCCTGTTATCGCAAATGCGAAATTTTGTTCGCAATTCCCACCTCGCAAATACTAACCCATTTTCGCAAATGCGAGTCTAGCAGAAGTCAGGGTTCGCACGCAATTACGACATCTGCAACCTGAAATTTTATAACTTAACCGAAAATCTCTTATTTTTTACACTCTTGGGCAATTTTTCAAAGACAACTCTTCTTTCAAATCGATTGTAAATCAATTTTAACTCGTTTTTTTCAATCATTAACGTCTTTTCACATGATTTCAACTCAAAATCAATGATTTTCATGGGAAAAATTGGGTGTTTTGGGTAGAACCTAGTTTTTTCAAAATTGGGGATTTGGACCTCGATTTGAGGTCCGATTTCAAACAAATTATATATTTGGGTTAGTGGGGGAATGGGTAATCGGGTTTTGGTTAGAACCTCAGATTTTGACCATGTAGGCCTGGGGGCAATTTTTGACTTTCGGGTAAAACTTTGAAAAACTTATTTTCATGCATTGGAGTTGATTCATTTAGAGTTTATTGATATAATTAAGTAACTTGTAGCTAGATACGAATGAATTGGTGGTTGAAACAAGGGGTAAAGAGATAGTTGAGACATGAATTGTGTTCGTGGCATCGAGGTAAGTATTTGGTCTAACCTTAGCTTGAGGGATTAGGAGTCGAATCCTATTTTCTTTGTGGTAATTGTTGAGTACGACGTATAGGCATGGTGACGAGTATCTATACGTTGGTGTCGACCATGCCTGTGAGTCTTATATTGTGATCATTATGCCTTCATTCTATTATTCATGCATTGGTGATGATTTCTATTGTTGGGCAAAGTTTGTGAAAGTAATTGAGAAATTTGAACACCCTTTAGAGCATTTGCTCAAGTTGTGAGGTGAATTGTGAAGTAAAAGTGAAAAAGAGAAGAGCATCATTATGTTATCTCCCTTGCCGGGAATTTGTTGCCTTTAATGTTATTTCCCTTGCCGGGATGTTAGTGCTTTGGTGTTGTTCCCTTGTCGGGACTTGATTGTTGAGTTATTGTTCCCTTACGGGGATTCTTATTGTAATTTCATTTATTCCCTTACTCTATTATTTGTGATTGTTGTTTGGGTGAGGAAGAGTATTAAAGCATGAATAGTGATGCCGTGTATTATTTTGGTGAGAGAGTGTTAAAGCAAGAAGGGTGATGCAGTGTATGATTTGTAAGAAAAGAGTGTAAAGCACGAAGGGTGATGCCGTGCCGCATGATGTACAATTCCATGCCGATTATATTGATTATATGGTGAGGACGAGAGTAAAAGCACAAATGGTGATGTCGTGTAAATTTTCATTACTTGATTCCTTTGGTGAGGACGAGAGTAAAAGCATGAAGGGTGATGTCGTGCACTTATTGATTTCCGATTCTTTGATGATATCTGAGATATGTTGTTTCTTTCAATTACCTGCTGTCTTTCTATTCTAAATTGATGGCTCCCCGTAGCAGGTTACCCCTCTCATACTTGATTGTATAATAGTGTTCTTCTTTTCCAATATATATAGTTAAACTGCACAGGTTTATATGGTAGTCTGGTCCTAGCCTCGTCACTATTTCGCAGAGGTTAGGCTAGACATTTACCATCACATGTGGTCGGTTGTGCTGTACTACACTCTGCATTATGTGCAGATCCCGGAGCAGCTTTTGGACCTTAGCTTGGGGCGGCTGCCTTCAGTCCATTCGGAAATCCAAGGTAGTTCTGCAGGCGTCCGCAGACCCTGGTGTCTCCCTCTATCCCTTTATCTTGTTTCATTTATGCATTTCCGAGACAGTGTATTATTTATTTTCCAGACTTTGTTTGTAGTACTCTTAGACCGTCTGTGATACTGTGACACCAGTTCTGGGTAGTCGATGTTCAAATAATTGATTCGTATTCAGATAGTTTTTTTTGCTTTTTCTTCCGCTTATTGTAATTAATTCCGCTGTCTTTACGTTATTGCTTTATAATTGTTAAAAAATATAAAATGGGTAAAAAGGTAATTTGGTTCAAACAGTTGGCTTGCCTAGCTCACATTAGTAAGCGCCATTACGACTTCCGAGGGAGAAAAATCCGGATTGTGACAACATCCCACCTCTTGGGGTGCAGCCCTTCCCAAACCGTGCAAGAATGGGGATGATTTGTGCACCGGGCTGTCCTTTAACGTATCTTAACCAGTTACAGCAAATAACCTGCCACATTTTCCAGATTATCAATCCAACTTTTTATGGAGAATTAGGGAGATAGAGCAGAATAGCTGAACTGCATTCTTATTGAGGAAATGCAGTTGAATTTTTGTAGATACTAGATGCAGGAGACAGATTTGTAAATGACTGTTTTCGTTGGTGATTAATAAGAATTTTTCTTTTCACCAAAAAAAAAAAAACTTTTAGGTCATCTAGTAATGTAGAAATTATCTTACCTATCAGTGTATGAGAGTTAAAATCTAAAAAAAAAAAAAAATCGTTGTATTTCAAGTATTGAAGAATGAGAGTCGTTATGTGCTGAAAACAACATTTCACTAGACCTGTGTGTTTGACCAATATTTTTCCCGTTCTCATGTACCAAAATTCATTCATTGTTGAATTTAATGATTCAAATTTCTTGAAAATTTCAACTCTTGGTAGTGTTACCATAAAGTCCAGTCAGGTTTTCCATGGGGTTAGCTAGACTGGGCCATGCTTGTTTGTTTAAAAAGTAACTTTCATCTCATTTAAAAGGGTCTTTTCATATCTCTATCTCTCTTTCACTTCTCTGATAGTGAAATTGCTCAGTATTGGACTCGACACCAAATTTTAAGATCATTAGGCGAAGTAGAAGGCATCTGAGGTTGTCTTTCTTGAAAGAAACTATCCGCTCCGCTTCAATTTAGATAAACTAGTTTGACTCGACACCGAGTTTAAAAAAAGAAAATTTTTTTTGAAACTTATGATCTTAAAAGCTTAAGGGGTAAAAGCTTTGTCAAGTCATAATATTTTTGTGCTTATAAAATCTTCTCATTAAGGGTAAAATGGATAAAATAAAGAGTTTAAAGTTGAATTATTTCCAAATTTAGAAATGCATCATTTATTTTGGAACAAAATTAAAAGAAAAATATCTTATCTAATTTGAAATGGAAAGAATAATATAATTGACCATGAGAAAATTTTAGCCTCCACTTAGTTTTCTAAATTCTATGCATTGAACGATGTAAAAAAAAATACTTTACACCATCCCATGATATAAATTTGTGTAACGATTCGGCTGATCGTTTCAAGAGTTACCACTTTGTTTTTTTCATTTCTACTTCTTTATGTGTTGTTCAGTTGTATTATGTAGTATCGGGTTGGTTGGTTCGGGTTCAGAGTGATTTTGGAAAGGAATGAAATACTTAATCTCTTCTGAGTAAACTTAAGTTGGAAAAGTCAAACGGATGTGTCAACCCCCCCTTTTCCTCGGAATCGGTTTTACGACATTTGGGAAGACAACTCTTTTTCCGTTTCGGAATTGCATTTTTTCTTTTGAATTTTGGAGAGTCGCCACCTAATGATTATAGTGCATTAGGACACTTTTTAGAAGAATTAAAGATGAAAACCAGAGTTTGAGTAAGGGCTCGAAATTATCTCGAGGGGAAGGTGATAGGCACCCCTCAAGATCCACTAGTGTGGTTCTCGGCCATGCTACAATTTTGACTTTAAATGCAAACACGAATAAACAAGCAAGTATTCAAATAAGAAGCATAAAAAGGGTTAAAAGAAGTGCTGAAATTCAGAAAGGAAATAGTTTTGTGATTGAAGAGATACGCAAGTAAAGGGAAGGGGTCAAACAATTGGTGCAAGCAACTTGAAAGACGTATAAGAAACAGAAGTTGAAAAAGCTTTCAAAAATCTGAAAATTATTAAACTAATAAAGAGGGAGAGAGGTCCTAGGTTTATACAGG
>MU740202.1:18643-52605 GCA_026770625.1 Nicotiana glauca
AAAACCAGAGTTAAAAGAACAAAGAGTTTTGAAAGCAAAAAATTGGGGAAACCTCGAGAAACATGCTCAGAAAGTTCAAACACACATAGATCTGGGGCAGATCTAATAATAAATCGAAGGAACCTTAGAGCTAGGGTTTCATAAGAAACCTAGCTGACGAGATAGGCTTTGGAAACCATCGATCTGAGCTGAGAAGTCGAAGATCGAACTCGAATAGCCACGACTGGCCGGACAAAGGTTGAAGACAACCGGAGAACAGTCATCGAATAAAGGCTTTGTCGGAACACTTCAAGATCTAGTCATTGGACCTTTACAAGCGAGTACGCAGAAGCCATGAGAGGCTAGTATAGGCCTCCGATGAGCCTGAGAAGCCATAGATTAGGGCTTCGATGAGAGGCAGCGACTAGGGTTTGAGGTAAGTTGAGAGGGAGTTGAGAGAGGAGAGGATTCAGAGGCGGCGGTCGAGAAAAATGAGGTAGGGTTTTAGGGTCATTTGAATTAAAAAAGGAAAGGGAAGAGGGGAGCCGTTGATCTAAAGGATCAACGGCTTGGATTAAACGGGTTAAATGGGGAACGGGTTTGGGTATGATAGGAAAGGGTATGGGTCGGGTAGGTGTTTTAATTGGGCTGGGTAATTGAGTTTTAAATTGGGGCTGAAATGTAGTACCAAATTGGCTATAATTGAAATGCAATAGAGGCCAAATCATAAATAGTCAATTTTTCCCTTTTAATTTTATAAAAATAGTAATATTGATTTTAAAAACAAATTAAATGTACTGGGTAAATAAGTATTATATAAATATTAATTAAAAAATGATGGAATTAATTTTATAAACGTAAAAATGTCATAAATTACAAGATAGGCTATAATTGCAATTATATGCAATTTAGCTTTAAAATACCAAACAAATTTGTAAAAAATATGCGAAAATTACTTTAATTATATTTAGGTATAAATGTGAAAATACAATGAATTATTCACCAAGATGATAATTTTGAGAATAATTATTGGATTTTGTTGTGTAAAATAGGCAATAAATTGGTTTTAAAAAATCATCAAAAAATGTCAAAACTCTTGGATGTGCTTATATATGCACCAATATGCTATTTTAAAAATATTTAGGTGTAAGAAATACTTAGGAAAAAATTGGGTATCAACATCTGCCCCTTTTTACCCGGGAAGGATGAAAGAGTTGTCGGGTAAAGATATAATGGCCAATTTTGACCGGAAGCGGCGATTTGAAAAGAACTTGACCAAGCTCTGGTTTCTGAGCTGCCTACATATCCCTGGTTTTACAAGAATCCGGCCGTATGTAGTTCAGGAACCATTGACGGAACATGCCGATGGTGATTCAAAAGAGATGGGCACGATGTTTATGGGGTAAGAGGTATCTGAAACTTGATCGGAGGCGGGGCTTGGAGCGGGATTGCTCCTGCTGAGACGACCATTGCTAGCCAGTGTACCTGTAAGTGAGCAATATAGGCGTATATTGTGCATAAACTTAAACATGATACAAGTTCCCGTTGGACCATGAACGCTGTCCTTGGGCGGTTAGGATGACGTCCTTGGACCATGATGTCCTGGGCCATGAAGTGCAAAATTAAAGGATTCGCAGGCTATGAAATGTTGTTCTCGGGCTATGATAATGGTTCCTCCGAACCATGATGCCTTTGAATAATGATGTGCAGGGTATAAAGTGGGGTCTTCGGGCCATGACATGGTATTCTCGGGCTATGAAGGATGATGCCTTCGAACAATGACGCCTTCGGAAAGTTTGGTGATATTTCAGCCCATGAAATGCAAGATTTGGTGGTATTTCAGCCGATGCAAAAGTGTAAATGGCGATATTCCAGCTGATGCAAAGCATAAATGGCGATATTTCAGCCGGTGCAAAGAACGTAAATGGCGATATTTTAGCCGATAGAAATTTAAATAAAGCGGGCGATATTTCAGCCGATGCAAGGAGCGTAAATGGCGATATTTCAGCCGACAGAAGGTATAAGTACTGGCGATCTTACAGCCAATGTATAATTTAAATAAAGTTTGGCGATATTTCAGCCGATTGCAAGATGTGAGATGGCAATATTTCAGCCATGTGAGAAAAATGAAATGGCGATATTTCAGCCTTGCAGGTGGAGGTAGAGCTTAACCTCGGAAGGCAGAAAGGTAGCCTTATGCAATGCAGGAAATGCAGATGGAGACAACGCTTAGTCTTGGAAGGTAGAAAGGTAGCCTTATGCGATGCAGGAAATGCAGATGGAGACAACGCTTAGTCTCGGAAGGCAGAAAGGTAGCCTTATGCAATGCAGGAAATGCAGATGGAGACAACGCTTAGTCTCGGAAGGCAGAAAGGTAGCCTTATGCAATGCAGATAATGCAGATGGAGACAATATTTAGTCTCGGAAGGCAGAAAGGTAGCCTTATGTAATGCAAATAATGCAGATGGAGACAACGCTTAGTCTCGAAAGGCAGAAAGCTATCCTTATACAATGCAGATAATGTAGATGGAGACAACGCTTAGTCTTAGGAGGCAGGAAGGTAGCCTCATGCAATGAGATAAAAGCGAATACTAAGTACAAATTCTTAGCTGATAGCTGGTAGCCGATTGTGATATTGCGACTGCTGGGGATATTACGTGCAGAAAGAAAATGCGAATACGTGTGACGGTTCAATGTGATTGCGTAATATATTTGGTAATTTTGTGACTTGGGTGCCTGCATCCAAAGAAAATTGTGAGTTTTGTAAGAGGGGGAAATGTTAGTTTGTTTTCCCTTAAATCCTGGCATTGCGTATCATCGGGGTAGCATTGCTAAACAATGGCAGTTCGGACAATAATTATGCATGATTTAGTAAACATATCATAAGTAAAAAAATAGTTTTCTTTTAGCTGGACCAACGACTGTGACGCGGTTCGAGACATTGAAACCTTTCCTGCTCCGAAATTTTGAGGGTCCTCCTCAAAATTCTGCCCCAGTTTACTGGGCTGGCACTTCTGACGGCTACGCTGAATGACTGAAGAATCAACTTNTGGAATCAGGTCAGACGTAGTTCAAATTACATCATAAAGAAATCATAGGTGATTACACATAATACCATTTCACTGCATCTGAGTTGATTGGCTTTGGCCAGACTTCTCCGTCCAATTCTGTAAGAATAAGGGCTCCTCCAGTTAGAACCCAGTTAACCATGTACGGACCTTGCCAGTTGGGAGAAACTTTCCGTTAGCTTTATCTTGATGTGGGAATATTTTCTTTAACACCAACTGCCCCGGTGTAAACTTCCTTGGCTTAACTCTTTTGTTAAAGGCTCTGGACATCCTGTTCTGGTACAACTGACTGTGGAAAACTGCATTCATCCTTTTCCCATCTATAAAGGCTAACTACTCGTAGTGACCCTTTACCCATTCTGCGTCGTCCAACTCTGCTTCTTGTATGATCCTCAAGGAAGGAATTTCTACCTCGGCGGGGATGACCGCTTTGGTACCATAAACCAGCATGTAGGGAGTTGCTCCAGTCAATGTGCGGACTGTGGTGCAGTATCCCAACAAGGCGAATGATAACTTCTCATGCCATTGTTTGTGACTTTCAACCATCTTCCTTAGTATCTTCTTGATATTCTTATTGGTTGCCTCTATAGCTCCATTCATCTAAGTCCTATAGGCTGTAGAGTTCTTGTGTTTGATCTTGAATGCCTCACACATTGCTTTCATCAAGTTGCTGTTTAGATTGGAACCATTATCGGTAATGATTGATTTCGGAATTCCGAATTGGCAAACAATACGGTCACGGACGAAATCTGTCACAACTTTCTTAGTTACTACTTTGTATGACGCTAATCAATTGCCACTAACATAAACCTCTGCCAGTTTGATGCGGCTGGCTCGATAGGTCCAATGACGTCCATCCCCCAGGCGGAGAATGGCCACAGTGAGCTTGTTGCAGTAAGCTCGTTTGGAGGCACCTTTATCATATCTGCATGTATCTGACAATGATGGCACTTGCCAATATGCTGGATACAGTCTATTTCCATAGTTATCCAAAAATAACCTGCTCGGAGTATCTTCTTTGCTAAAACAAAACCATTCATGTGCGGCCCGCAAGTATCTGTGTGCACTTCGTCCAATAGTCTGGATGCTTCTTTTGCTTCGACACTCCTTAATAAACCCAAATCGGGCATCCTCCTATACAGGATTCCCCCACTGTGAAAGAAATTGTTGGATAATCTTCGAAGTGTGCGCTTATGAGTGGCGTTGGCAAGCTCTGGATATTCTCCTGTTGTCAAGTACCTTTTGATGTCGTGGAACCATGGTTTTCCGTCTGCTTCTTCCTCAACATGAGCACAATAAGTTGGCTGATCATAAATCCTTACTGGGATAGGATCAATGAAATTCGTATCTGGATGCTGGATCATGGATGATAAAGTAGCTAATGTGCCAGCGAACTCGTTCTGGACCCTGGGGACATGCTAAAATTCTGTCTTTGTGAATTTCTTCCTTAACTCCTGTATGTGATGCAAGTAGGGAAGTATCTTAGATTTTTTGGTTTCCCACTCTTCTCGAACTTGATGTATGAGCAGGTCTGAGTCCCCAATCACTAGCAACTCTTGAATGTTCATGTCGATGGCCATCTTGAGCCCCAGGATGCAAGCTTCATATTCAGCCATATTATTTGTGCAAGGGAACCTGAGCTTGGTGGATACCAGGTAATGCTTTCCAGTTTTTGATACTAGGACTGCTCCTATGCCAACTCTTTTAAAATTTACGGCTCCGTCGAAAAACAACCTCCAACCATCGTAGGATTCTGCAATATCTTCTCCTACAAAGGACACTTCATCATCAGGAAAATACATTTTCAGGGGTTCGTATTCTCCGCCAACAGGATTCTCGGCAAGGTGATCTGCTATGGCTTGACCCTTGATTGCTTTTTGAGTCACGTAAACAATATCGAATTCACTCAGCAGGATTTGCCACTTGGCGAGCTTACCGGTGGGCATGGCTTCTGGAAGATATACTTCAACGAGTCTATCCTGGATATGAGATAAGTGGTGTAGGCACAGAAATAATGCCTCAATTTTTGAGCTACCCATGTCAGAGCATAACAGGTGCGCTCCAATAAGGAATACCGGGCCTCGTACGGGGTAAACTTCTTACTGAGATAGTAGATTGCTTGCTCCTTCCTCCCCGTTTCATCATGCTGTCCTAGAACACAACCGAATGCTCTATCCAAAACTGCGAGATAAAGTAATAGGGGCCTTCCTGGCTCGGGCGGAACCAAGACTGGTGGTGTTGACAGGTATTCCTTGATTCTGTCAAAGGCCTTCTGACAATTGTCAGTCCATTTAGTAGCAGCGTCTTTCTTCAGCATTTTAAATATGGGTTCACAAATAACCATCGACTGAGCTATGAACCGACTGATATAGTTGAGCCTTCCCAAGAAACTCATTACGTCCTTCTTGTTCTTTGGCGGTGGCAATTCTTGAATGGCTTTGATTTTTGATGGGTCCAATTCTATTCCTCGACGACTCACGATGAAACCCAGTAGTTTTCCAGTAGGAACCCCGAATGCACACTTGGCGGGATTTAGTTTTATATTGTAACTTCTTAGTCTATTGAAGAACTTTCTCAAGTCTCCCATATGATTAGTGGCTTTCTTGGATTTGATGATGACGTCGTCCACATATACCTCGATCTCCTTGTGTATCATGTCATGGAAGATAGTAGTCATGGCTATCATATAGGTGGCGCTAGCATTCTTTAACCCGAACGGCATTATTTTGTAACAATACATTCCCCACGGCGTGATGAAAGTCATTTTCTCTACATCTTCCTCATCCATCTATATTTGATGATACCCGGCAAACAATCAATGAAAGACTGCAACTCATGCTTGGCGCAATTGTCGATAAGAATGTGTACGTTTGGCAAGGGGAAGTCATCTTTAGGACTGGCCCGGTTAAGATCCCGGTAGTCGGCACAGATTCTAACCTTCCCATCCTTCTTTGGTACTGGCACGATGTTGGCTAACCATGTTAGATATTCCACCACCTTGAGAACCTTAGCTTTGACTTGCTTAGTAACCTCCTCTTTGATTTTCAACTCATGTCGGGCTTGAATTTCTTGAGTTTTTGCTTTACCGGCGGGCAGGCTGGATCTTTGGTAGTTTGTGGGCTACAGTGGATGTACTGAGACCAGTCATATCATCATACGACCAGGCGAATATGTCTTCATATTCTTTTAAAAGTTCCGTATATTCTTCCTTTTCCGATGGCGACAAATGGACACTGATGCGAGTTTCTTTGACATTTTTTGTATCTCCCAAATTAATGACCTCAGTTTCTTCCAGGTTGGACTTAGGTCTATTCTCAAAATTCTCAACTTCTCTGATGACCTCTTTGGGTATCTCATCTTCTTCTGAGTCTATGTCCTTTTGTTGCGTTGTTTCATTGCAAATCACAATCGTTGGTTCATCGTCAAGATAAGTAATAGTAATGCCGTATAAAATA
Source organism: Nicotiana glauca (assembly GCA_026770625.1). Classification (NCBI taxonomy): domain Eukaryota; kingdom Viridiplantae; phylum Streptophyta; class Magnoliopsida; order Solanales; family Solanaceae; genus Nicotiana; species Nicotiana glauca. Next base: position 25,146 of record MU740202.1, read on the forward strand.
GAGTAAATGATAGCGAAAATAATAAGAGCGATATATATATGATAAACTGAAATGCTTTGATTAAATTCATAATTGTTTGAAATATCGGAGCTCTTTTTCGAAATTAAAAACAATGCGGGAAGGAAATCAACTAGTAAAGTAAGCTAAAAATGAGATGCATGGTGCTTTTGTTTAGCCTTGCTACCTCGAAGCCTTCCGGGCCCTAACGACCCTAATTGACCAATTACTGAGGCGGTCTCCTCTGTTCACAGCTTTTATGGAAGGGCCTTCCTCCCCTTCCTCCTCGAAAAGAATACATCAGTCCATATCATCATCCTCCAGGAATAAATTCTTCATGGCTGCCAATGCTTCATCTTCTTCTGACCCATATATAGTATCTGCTGGTTGGAAGGTCTGTTCCAGGCTAGGTATCGGAAACTCCAATGGATAGTAGGGGTCGTGCCATGGTGGCTACCAGTTCTGGAATTCCTCCCAGGTATAACCGTACCCTAAGCCAAATGTAGTACCATGCTTCTTTAGTCTGATGGGCTCAGTGATCCCCTAAAGATTTTTACCAAGTCCCTTTCCAGGCTCGTACCCACACCAATTCAGGGTACTTTCGATCTTCTTGTCCCACCACTTATCCTTATCTACAACGTTGACCCTTTCGATATGGTGGTATGTTTCTCCGCCTATTCTCCTTCTGCCTCCAATCGTTGGGATGGTCTAGCGACTATATATGGGGTTACTACCATCGCCATGAATGATCTCGTCTTGGTAATTCCATTCAAACTTCACTTCTTGATGCATGATCGATGCTACGGCTCCCGCAGTGTGGATACAGGGCCGTCTATCACTTGGAAGTCGACGTCGAACCATGTTGGCCCCATTTGCAAGCACATGCTGATTTCTCTGATGGTGGATCCCCGGGTCCCATCAAAGGCGTTGATATTGATAGCCCTATCTTTGATCTCGTGCAGGCTTTTTCCCAAAGTTCTGGGAGTTATCATCAGACAGATGTTGAAGCTCGATCCTCCATCGATCAGGACTCTAGTGATGAAATAATCTTCACATTACACGGTGATGTGCGGTGCCTTGTTGTGGCTCAATCCTTCTGGCGGCAACTCATCTTCGTGGAAGGTTATTTTATGGCTCTCCAGCACTTGCCCCACCATATTCGTCATTTCACCCCTGGTTATATTGCTGGGCACATAAGCTTCGCTCAGTATCTTCATTAGGGCATTCTTGTGAGCGTCTGAACTCTGTAGAAGAGCCAGGATAGATATCTGTGCTGGTGTTTTGTTCAACTATTCAGCGACCGAGTACTCCTTAGCTTGTATTTTCCTCCAAAGATCGTCGGGCCCTATTTTAATAGGCCATCCCGGGGCTTGCTTACTGGACTCGGCTAAGTGCTCTGGGGTGTAAACCCTCCTTGTTCTAGTCATTCCTTGTACGGCAATCGTTTCTCCTGTCTTGGTCTTTCCTTTCCTCCTCACTTCAGCAGTGTAATCCCATGGTATATCATTTGAGTGGAATGGTGTTATGTTTGAAATTGCTACCGAAATAGGCACCCTTGGTGGTAACATAGCAACTTCAAAGGGTATAGGTGCCTTTGGAACTCCAAATTCAATCTCGATTTCCCAATGCGCCTTTGTAGAAGGAGGCGCTTCAAATTCAAGAGGTATAGACATATTTACTTCACTATCCCTGGAGGGCTGATTCTGCACAACAATTGGGTTAAGTATAACCGCCGGTTTCTTTGGTTCATCTCCTTCAGCAATCAAACCTATCGACCCTTTGGGGTCCCAATCATCTTCGATCTCGATCATGTGAATGTCTATACCTTTGTGGTCAGGCAGAGGATTGCTACAAATATTAGGAGCAGGCTCCTTTGCTACTATGACCTTGTTGTCAATCAAGGTTTTAATCTTGTCTTTCAATGAGCGGCACTCGTCAAGGGTGTGTCCCTTCATGCCGGAATGATACGCACAAGTCTTGTTGGGGTTGACCCACTGGGAGGGATTTTCTGGAGCTTTGGCTGGGATAGGAGTGACATAACCAGCAGCTTTAAGTCTTTCATATAGATAGTCAATTGGTTCGCGATGGTTGTGTATTGTCTGGGAGGTTTGCGGTCAAAATTTGGCCTGGGCCTTGGGAAATTTTGACGGGTGGGTGGTGATTGGTAGTGAGAGGGTTGAGCGTTATAAGCTTGGTAAACAGGTGCTGGTTGAGAGTATCTGGGTGAGGTGGGTTAATATGTGATAGGTGTAGAGGATTGGTAAACGGGAGGTAGATAGGAGGGTGCGGGTGCTTGGTAATTCGGGATGGGCTGATATGTAAGTGGAGGTGATGGGTAAGTGTGGTATTTTGGTGGTGATTTGGCTCCCTGTGCGACCATTACGGCACTTACATCCTTCTTTTTAGACGTGCCACCAGTCTGTAAAGCCTTATTGGTGTCCTGTAATGCTTCAAGATTTGTAACCATACCGTTCTTAATGCCCTCTTCGATTCTTTCTCCAAGTTTGATGATATCGGAGAACTTTTGACCCTCGATCAGCATCAACCTCTCATAGTATTGGGGATCCTGAGCCCGGACGAAAAATCTGTTCATTTGCTCTTCTTCTAGGGCCGGCCTGACCTTCGCAGCTTCTGACCTCTAACGAGTAGCATACTCGCGGAATGTTTCGGCGGACTTCTTCTTCAAATTTTGTATGTAGAACATGTCCGGTGCATTCTCTGTATTGAATCGGAACCTATCCATGAAATCCGATACCATGCTTACCCAACTCGTCCATTTCTTGGGGTCCTGGCTGATGTACCAGGATAGTGCATCTCCTTTCAGGCTCCTTATGAAGAGCTTCATACAGATCTTCTCATCCCTTCCAACTCCAACCAACTTATCGCAATATGCCCTCAAGTGGACTCTAGGATCTCCTGTTCCATCAAATATTTCGAACTTGGTTTGCACCCCTCCGGAAGTTCAACATCTACCTGAATGCATAGGTCTTCATAATTTAGCCCTTCAATACCTTTGTTACCTTCCACGCCCTGAACTCGGCCGGTTAACTTCTTGAGTTCTGCCGCTAAGTTCCTGATAAGAGAGACGTTGTCATCAGACTTCGGTGAATTTGAGATTGGTTGGTTGTAGTGGGGTATAGTGTCCATAAAAATAGGAGTGTTGTGGAGATGGTCATTCGTGGTGTTCAGTGGCTCGGGAATCAGTAGTGGAGTGTTGTTGGGAGTGTGGCATGTGTTGCAATGTTGGGTATGAGTGGGTTGTATTTGTTGTTGTGGGGTGCTCTGTGGAGGTCCGGGGTTGACATCAGGAGTGGTGAGGGAAAACGATAGGTTCGCCAAATTCCGAACCTGATCCAGCTCTTCTCGGAATTTCAACAGTTTTTGCTCCAGTTGTGTAACAGTTTCCTTAGCAACCGGGGTACCATGAGGAATATCAATCTCCTTTCTAGTGCTTGGATCTCCCATTCTACTTTTGTTTTTATTCCGGATAGGACTCGGAGGAGGAGGAGGTGGAGGGCCCTTGGATCTTGTGGAGTATGCCGGTGGTGCCAGAATGCACGAACTAACCTTTGGGGAGGGGAATAAAAATAAAATAAAAACAAAAAAGTAACAAGTTAGTGCGGGTTATGAAGGAAAAAAATATTGCAGTATTTAAACACGTCGTGCAAAAAATGTAAATCGCGTCCTAATTTTGGTGCCTCGTTGTGCCCGAGGTAGGCCTAGCGACAAATAGTTTTGGAGAACTTATAATGCTAAATGCCTCATTTTATTAATAAAAATAAGACGAATCTAAAACGACGCTAAATAACAGAAAGTAAAACATTACATGTGGCCATTGGCCTTATTACATTAAAATAAAGAATAAAAGGACTCCTAACTACTTGGTCCCAGAAGGACTTTCCCCAGATTTGGCATCTTTGTCTCTCTCGAACAGCTCTACCTACTCACGTAGTCCTAGCAGCAAATAGGCTCGGTCCAGATGTCCACCTGCATTCCCTTCAGCTTTTAGACAGTCTTCAATCCTCTTGATGAACTTTCCTTCCAGCTCCACTAGACCCCGCTCCAAATACCCTAGCCAATTTTTGGCACTAACAGCCATATCTTTCCACTCCTTGATCAATTTCTGATGGGCTTCTTGTATTTCTCGATGCTCACTTTCACACTTGCGAATTCTCTTGTGCAGTTGATTATACTTAACCAGTGTTTCAGCGTGCTCGTCAATAATTCTGTGACCTCGAATGAATCCCGGCTGACCCACGCTATTGTCTTTTAACCAACCCGAATAGTACGGCACACAACCGACGTGATACCTGTCTGGCTCAATGGATTTTTTTTCCCAAAAACAATTTTACAATGCCACAAATGCTGAGCTTGGCACCTGTGAGGGCTATCGTCGTCCTGGAAATTGGCCCTGAGGTGGCTCATTTTATCGACCCTTGGTATAATTTGTTTTCTTCCAACTTGCCTCATGGCTCGGAGAGGAACGTAGGGATAAGTTCCTTTTAAACCAATAAGTATGAGAAATGGTGCATCTCGGGATCAAACAATAAATTCATCCATGGGGAACCACTCAAACATCCATTGTACCTGGTCTTCTTTCAGATTCTCAAATAATTCTACCCATCCTCTGGCGTCCTCTGGCTGAGCAAACATTTTAGGCATATATTTCATACGCTTTGGCTGGTGGAAGGCGATATGATCATCCCAATCCCTGCGTAGGATCTCCTGGCGGTATTTCCCTTTCTGGAGGTGTTCCACGAGCCAAAGCTGAAGTAACAAGTTGCAACCCTCAAAATGACTGCCTTGTTGTTGACAGTTGTTCAAAGCACGGTATATCTCGGCGACGATCATGGGCACTATGCTGAAAGTTTGTCCACCAATCCCTTCCATCAAAGTCTTAGTTACCATGGCCAGTCTGGTGTGGATCCTAGCGTTCTTCATTGGGAACACGATCATCCCCAAAAAGCAAAACATGAAAATGAAGACCCTTCTATGGACATGTCCCAATAAGGTGATGGCAAACTCATCTGAATAGGTGCGGTATGACTTGATATGGCCGTACCTCTCGTATAGGTAGTCAAACGGGATGTAAGAGTCTTTAAAACAAGTCAAGTCTGGGTTTTTCTTTAGTCCCATCATCTTAAGGAAACCCCTTCCTTTGCGATTATCTGGCATAAGCAAACCCGGAGTCTCTCAAGGAATTTTAGCTAAACCTCCTATTTCTTCAAGTAAAGTAGTCATTTCAAGGTCCCCAAAGCAGAACACGGACTTGTCACTATCCTAAAACAATGTTGTAGCCTCTATGATTCTGTTGTTAGGCTGAATCTCTAGAAAAGAAGGCAGATTCCCTAAGTACTTGCGGACGAGTATCTGATCACTAGAATGGAGGTCTTTCCACCAATTCAGTAGCCTTGGGTGAATGTTGGTTACCATGCCAAATCTGGGGACTTCGTGCCTCATTTTATGCAAAACAAAGCGTTAGGCTCTTAACCCCACCAGATTCGGCTATTTAAACCAATGATTAGCATAGCAAGCACTTAAGTTCTCCAAATAAATGCACAGAACATGGAGGTGTCCGTTTGGGTTTCAAGGAAACCCGGTGGACTTTGGACAAGGCTATCTTAATGACATTATGTGGACAACATAACTGACTCGGCTAGGTTTGACCATGATGCATGTACAGTTTAAATGGAGTAAGGTTTCTATTGGAGTTTTAGACAGGTACCGTTGAGCGGACAACTCAAGAGGAAAAGACACAGAACCGTCGACTGCACCGCTGATCGATTGGTTTTACCGCAAATATGCCTTTGCCAAATTTAAGGGGTGATAGTATTGGAAGCGTGCAACTACTCATTATAAGCGTTGCTATAGTATTTGTTTGGCACGAGTGGAATATGACATGGAAAATGCATTTTACAAGAATGAAACATGTTGACACATATTTTCACATTCGTACAATAAAGTTTACGATGATTGCTCAAAAATTACAACAGCATTGATGAAAAAGCGGTAAATGGAAGTAATTAAAGAAAAAGAAACAAAAGAAACAAGTCAGTTTCAAATAGAGGCATTAAACAAAGCAATAAAGAAAGTGGTAAAGTCACATATAACATGCAATGGTAAAAGCCTAAAGAATCCCCAGCAGAGTCGCCATGCTGTCGACGCCCCATTTACCTCATAATCGGGTTTACAACATTTGGAAAGACAACTCTTTTCCCGTTTGGGAATTGTTTTTTTTTTTTTGGATTTTGGAGAGTCGCCACCTAATGATTATAGTGCATTAGGACACTTTTTACAAGAATTAAAGATGAAAACTAGAGTTTGGGTAAGGGATCAAAATTATCTCGAGGGGAAGGTGTTAGGAACCCCTCAAGATCCACTAGTGTGGTTCCCGGCCATGCTACAATTGTGATTTTAAATGCAAACACGAATAAACAAGCAAGTATTCAAATAAGAAACATAAAAAGGGTTAAAGGAAGTGCTGAAATTCAGAAAGGAAACATTTTTGTGATTGAAGAGATACGCAAGTAAAGGTAAGGGGTCAAACAATTGGTGCAAGCAACTTGAAAAACGTATAAGAAACAGAAGTTGAAACAACTTTTAAAAATCAAAAAATTATTAAACTAATAAAGAGGGAGAGGAGTCCTAGGTTTATACATTACATGGATCATTCGCATAACACCGGTACCCAATTGTACGCATAGTGTTATTGTGTAATCATCATCTCCATGTCTACCCTACCCTCCCCGTCAAGGAATTAAAGCGCGGAATGGTATCATTTACTTATTGCATGCTATTACCCGTCCCGAACCTATCAGTCCTGGAGGCAAATGGACTACTAATCCTAAAGGGAAAGGGGTTTAGGGCCTTTAGAAGTTGCAAAGGAGAAAATACTATGGCGTCAACCAAAATAAATAGTTGCAAACAGAAGGGGAAACAGACAACCAAGCAAGGCTCAAATATGCCTCCATAAATCATCGAAAACCACAGAGTTTAGCATGTCTTAAACGTACTGATTTTTGGTCTTATTTGAATAAAGCAGTGAGCGGACTGGTTCAACGCATATTTTTAGGCAAAAAGTATACATTAGGCATACTCGAATGCAGTTGTTTGAAACTGATCTGATTGACTTAGGTGTTAATTAGAACTAGGCGTGACATATACTGATATTAGAAACAAATGTACAAACTAACAGGGGTTACCAATTTTAGCGGGACAGTATAAGTTTAACAACTAGTATTATCTCTATTTAGATTCGAAATTTCCTATGGGCATGCTTTCTATATGAATAATGATTTGGACACCTTTTAGACATTAACAAAATCCTATGAGCATGGCATCTATATGCAGTTTTTATTATTTAAACCTACAAATAGTTTGCCTAATGACGTTTGCAGAATGCAGCAGTTTGGTAGACCATGTTTATATAAAATTGCGGAACGATTAGAAGTTAACCTATAGGCAGGATATCTATGCGTGTTTGCAGAAATTAAAGATTAAACCTATGAGCATGATTTCTAGGTGGATATGCAAAGATGAGAGTTAAAACCTATAGACATGATTTCTAGGTGCGTTTGCAGAAATAAAAGGTTTGAACCTATAGGCAGGATCTCTACCCTTGGTGCAGAAAGTAAATCCCATCCCCCTTTCTTTACTAAGTTCCCCAGAGTTTATACAAATTATTACAACCCAAAAGAAACAACTGAAATAATAAAATACATCAGAAATCCTTAGCTGCATCCAAGGAACCTAATTCAGACTTAAGGCCTAATAACATGAGATTGAACCACTTCCGAGATCCAGATTTCCAAGCCTTTTCTTATCTAAGGTGTTTCAGAGATCCAAGGGATTTCAGAAACCCCAGGCAGTGCATACACCCAAGATATTCATAGAAATTGAGTTGTGCAGTGTGGAAGAGCCAGCCCTTATGTGTCCAAGTTCAGAAGGAGCTCAAGGGTCCCAAAGCAAGGCTCACACAAGAGGGGCAGAACTTAAATTCTAGGAGTTGAGTGTAAGTGCAATAGAAAAGGGTAGGAGGGCTACCCAGGCAGGTTGGTGGTCATGCCCAGCCACAGTACAGACTGACACACCCCTGACCAAACCTATGATCAAGTATTTAGGGAGTAAAGACCTACTGGAGGTCAAGCCATGGCCTGAACAATAATTAGAAATACTGGCAGGCCAAGGCTGTTACTCAACATACACACAATAGGGGAATGGGGAGGGGAAATTGACAAGCTTAGGACCCCAAAGGGTCCAGTTCATAACCATGGACAATGATTTCAGGCATTGCCATATTTCTGAACCATAACTTAAAGCATACAAAGGGGATATGAGGGTTTTGGATTCATTAAAGTATCAAATACATAACAACAGACAGGATGCACATGTAAATTAAATATAGAATTACGAGGGAGAGGGAAACATGTTACAACATGCTAGAAACAAATGTTAACTAAGGAAGACATGAACAGAAGTAGGCAGGAATAAAATACATTGTTGTTGAGACCTATAAATTAACTGGGACATACCAGTAGAGAAGCAAAAAGTGCAGAAGAAAGTAGAGTAAACAATGTCCACAGCAGCACAAGTAACATAAAGAGGGAGAGAGTTTTAAGTGAGAGTGATTTGAACTCAGATTTGCTTTTTGTGTTCGTGTGTTCAAAGAAAAGGGAGGAGAGTATTTATAGCTTTGAAAACGTTTAGAGAAATAAGGTAGCAAGTACAAATCTATCACAAATATGGCATGGTCACAAATCAGAATCAAATTAGTATAAGACTCCCCTTTAATCAGGGGATTCTTATTCAAACGGATGCTAACAGGATCCAAATAAGGAAAGGAGAATCAACCTTGTAAGCAGAATGGCCGTTGCCGTAAAAGAAGAAGTAAAGACATACAATAGGTAATTAAGTCTAAGTATAGGACATAAAATTATTTTTGGAAAGATTCAGGGAGGCCAATCAAAGGAAAAGAATCAATTACCCCTTAACAGGCGAGTAAAATCAGAATTTCACAAAGGAAAAGTTTTGAAAATTAATCACGAGTTTGAGAATCAATCATAGAGGGAACTCAGTATATATAAATGCATGCACAAGTGATAGACACATGAAGCCAAGTTATGGCAAAATAATAGCATACAGTAGTAACTAAAAGGAAGACATTCGAAGCATGATAGTCAAGTTTCAGTGTTTAACAATAGAGAAAAAGGTCAAAAGCATGCAAAGAACTTAGAACCAAAAATAGTCAAGAGCATTGAAGCACACTGCAATTTCAACAGGCGAGTTGCACAAACAACTTCAAAGAAATCGAATAGTCCCCAAAGAAACTAGGGTTTTCAAAAATCAATCGAGTTTAGAGGAGATAAGCAGATAAACAAATAAACAGGTTCAGAATCTCGGATAAGCCCCAAATATTAGGGTTTTCACTATGCTAACTCGGATATAGAAGAAGGTAAATCAAGCAAATACTAACAAACAAAAACTCAAACAAAATCCCAAAATTAGGGTTTTCAACATGCTAACTCATATAAAAAATAAGGTAAATCAAACGACCATTAACAATCAGACCAATGAACTCAAACAAAATCCCCAAGAAAATTATGGTTTTCAACATGCTCACTCAGATAGAAGATAACACAAACAAAAATGACAGTAAAACATGTCGATAATCAAAGAAGAGAGATTCGAAATATCTTAACATAAAACCAGAGTTAAAAGAACAAAGAGTTTTGAAAGCAAAAAATTGGGGAAACCTCGAGAAACATGCTCAAAAAGTTCAAACACACATAGATCAGGGGCAAATCGAAGGAACCTTAGAGTTAGGGTTTCATAAGAAACCCAGGTGACGAGATAGGCTTTAGAAACAATCGATCTGAGCAGAGAAGTTGAAGATCGAACTCGAATAGCCATGACTGGCCGGATAAAGGTTGAAGATTACCGAGAACAGTCATCGAACAAAGGCTTTATCGGAACACTTCAAGATCTAGTCATTGGACCTTTACAAGCGAGCACGCAGAAGCCATGAGAGGCTAGTATAGGCCTCCGATGAGCCTGAAAAGCCATATATTAGGGCTTCGATGAGAGGCGGCGGCTAGGGCTTGAGTTAAATTGAGAGGGAATTGATAGAGGAGAGGATTCAGAGGCGGCGGTCGAGAAAAATGAGGTAGGGTTTTAGGGTCATTTGAATTAAAAAAGGAAAGGGAAGAGTGGAGCCGTTGATCTAAAGGATCAACGGCTGGGATTAAACGGGTTAAATGGGGAACGAGTTAGGGTATGATAGGAAAGGGTATGGGTCGGGTAGGTGTGTTAATTGGGCTGGGTAATTGAGTTTTAAATTGGGGCTGAAATGGAGTACCAAATTGGCTATAATTGAAATGCAATAGAGGCCAAATCATAAATAGTCAATTTTTCCCTTTTAATTTTATAAAAATAGTAATATTGATTTTAAAAACAAATTAAACGTACTGGGTAAATAAGTATTATATAAATATTAATTAAAAAATGGTGGGATTAATTTTATAAACGTAAAAATCTCATAAATTACAAGATATGCTATAATTGCAATTATATGCAATTTAGCTTTAAAATACCAAATAAATTTGTAAAAAATATGCGAAAATTACTTTAATTATATTTAGGTGTAAATGTGAAAATACAATGAATTATTCACCAAGATGATAATTTTGGAAATAATTATTGGATTTTGTTGTGTTAAATATGCAATAAATTTGTTTTAAAAAATCATCAAAAAATGTCAAAACTCTTGGATGTGCTTATATATGCACCAATATGCTATTTTAAAAATATTTAGGTATAAGAAATACTTAGGAAAAAATTGGGTATCAACGGGATGTTGACTTATGTGTAGCACGTCTCAGATGTGAATTCTGACGATTCGAATAGCTTTGTTAGGTGATTTGGGACTTAGGGGAATGAACGGAATGTATTTTGGATGTCTGTGGTAGATTTAGGCTTAAATTGGCAAAATTAAAAATTTGGCATTTTTCGGTCGGCAGTAGAAATACTGATATATAGGTCGGAATGGAATTCCGAAAATTGGAGTAAGTCTGTAGTATCATTTGTGACATGTGTGCAACATTTTAGGTCATTCAGAGTTGATTTTATAGGTTTCGGCATCGTTTGTGGAATTTAAAAGTTTCTAAGTTCTTAGGCTTGAATCCGAGGTTGACTTGGTGTTTTGGCATTGTCTTGAGTGATTCGAAAGCTCGGCTAAGTTTGAATGATGTTATGGGATGCGTTGACATGTTTGGTTGTGGTCCTGAAGGCCTCGAGTGAGTTTCGGGAGGTTATCAGACCAAATTCTTGGTTTTGGGAGTTGCCGATTTTTGCTAGTTTCTGTTGCAGAGTTTTTGTTCTACGCGTTCGCGAAGGAGAGGATGCGAACACGAAGGATAAGGCAGCGTGTGCATCGTGAATGTGTGAGTGAGATCGTGTTCGCGAAGAGGAGTGAGGCAGTTGAGACCCCCAGGTCTTTTGTATAGGCGTTCGCGAGGTAAGGTCCGCACTTGTAGAGGAATAAACTGGTTAAGCATCGCATTTGCAAACGCAAAAGGGTTAAGCGGAGAGGCATTCAGTGTTGGCCTACGCGAATGCGAGAGGACGGTTCTGTTCGCGATGAAGGGAACACCTGGGCAGAATGTATAAAAATCCATATTCGCGATTTTTAGCCGATTTCTCACTATTTTTGAACGGCTTTGAAGCTTTTTGAGAGGGATTGAAGAGGGGTTCGAAGGGAAACACTTGTAGGTGAGTTTCTTGGACCCAATGCTTGATTCTACATTGGTTTTTTACTAATTAGACATGAAATTAGTTGGATTTAAAGCCTAAAATTGGGGAATTAGGGCTTGTTATTGGAGAGCTTTGATTGGAGATTTGAGGGGCCATTTGAGGTTCGATTTTGATGTTCTTGATATGTATGGACTCATGGGAGGATAAGAATTCTTGTGATGTAATTTTTATCAAATTTCGAGACGTGGGTCCGAGGGTCGGGTTTGACCAATTTCGGGATTTTTGAGTTAATTTGATTATTTTTGCTTGGGCTTTAGTCCTTTAGCGTGTATTAATGATATGAAACTAATTTTGGTTAGATTCGAAGCATTTGGAGGCCGATTTGAGAGGCATAGGCGTCACAGGTTAGAGTTCAGACCGGTTTGAGGTAAGTAATGATTGTAAATGTTGCCCCTGAGGGTATGAAACCCCGAACTTCACATTATTGTGCTACTTTGAGGTGACACACATGATAGATGACGAGCGTGGGTCATGCATCGTTGGGGATTGTGACTTGGTCCGTCCCGTACGACTATTAATTCATGTATTTGATTGAAAACTATTTGATACTATTGTGTTTCGGAAGTATTACTATGTTTTGGGCTGAATGCCATATTTGGGCGTCGAACCAACTGTCTGCACCCTTAGGGGCTTTTTACTACTGTTTCTCACTGTTTTGACTTAATATCTGTACTCAGTCATGCTGTATTTTACTAATTTCATAACTCGGTCGTATTTACGCCATTTTAACACCTTAAATGATATTGCTTAGCATCATGTTTTACTATTGCACGAGTGGCTTGAGAGGTTTTTGACTGAGTGAGGCCGAGGGCCTGTATTGTGAGAATATTATAGGATCGGGCTATGCACCGCAACATGTTGTACTGATTTGTGATATATGAGAGGCCGAGGGCCTAATTTGTTATGCCACGAGATGGCTTGTGATAGCACTTGAGCTATAGGAGCCCCTCCGAAGTCTGAAAACCCCCAGTGAGTGCAGGTACCCCATGTGAGTGATGTGATATTGCCCAAGGGGCTATTGTTATTTCAAGTTGTTGCCCGAGGGGCTGACTACGAGTGATTGTGAGGTAGCCCGAGGGGCTGGTTCTATTGATATTTTGCCCAAGGGGCGGTGTGTGGTACATGTTTTGCTCGATGGGCTGTTTATGTATCTATCCCTTTTCTCACTATTTTCATCACCCGTTTGAAATTATTGAAAGATGTTTTAAAAGGAAAGGTTTTACTAAAACTGAGTTTGTTTTACGAGATAAATGGTTTATGTACTGTTTTGAGCAATGTACTGTATGTGTTGTAGTGTTATGATGTGAAATTATGTGTTTTCTTACTGATAAACTTTCATTTACTTTTATTACTTACTGAGTTGGCGTATTCACGTTACTCCCTGCACTTTGTGTGCAGATCCAAGAGTTGCGGGTCGCGATAATGAGCATTGATTGTTCATTCAGCAGGATTTCGGAGTCGGCAAGGTAGATGCATGGCATTCGCAGCCCTGTTCTTCTCCCTTATATCTCCCCTAGCTTTATTTAGTATGATCTTCCAGTCTTGTTTAGACTTTATTGTATTAAGACAAAGTTGTAGTTGCTCGTGACTTGTGACACTCCGATATCGGGATGTGTATTTGTTTTGCATCGATTATTTAGACTTATATTATGAGACTTCTTGTTAATTAATGGTTTAAAAATAACTTATATATAATAATGATTTGACTTGGGAATTGTGTCTGCTGGCCTAGTTTCACGATAGGCGCCATCACGACCGGGTTAGTTTTAGGGTCCTGACAAATTGGTATCAGAGGCTATGTTACATAGCTCTCACGAGTCATGAGTAGGTTTAGTAGATTCTCGTGGATCGGTATGGAGATGTCTGTACTTATCCTCGGTAAGCTACAAAACCTTTAGGAAAAACTTCATATTTTTGAATTCCTCTCGTGCAAATCTGTTTATTCTGATAACTAAACTTCTGCTATTGTATTCTCTCATAGATGGTGAGGACACGCGCTACCGATTAGTATGGACGACTACTAGTACCACTAGTTGGGGCCACTAGAGACCGAGGATACGGTCGAGGCCGCGGTACTAGCAGGGGTGTTCCCGCACAGCAGCTAGGGAAGCACCTGCAGATCCACCAGCCGCCCCAATTCATGGCCAGGTCCTAGTTGTAGACACTCCAGCAGCACCAACTCAGGCACCAACTGTGCCTATTGTTATCCTAGGCCTTTAGGAGGCCCTGGCCTAAATTCTATCAGTATGCACTGGCCTAGCTTAGGCGATCTCGATTACTACAGCCGCAACTACTTCTCAGGTTGGGGGAGGCACTCAGACTCCCGCCGCTCACACACTTAAGTAGGTCGTTCAGGGACTTCAGACACCGGGGGAACCTCTAGCCCTGTCGGTTGTAGCTGCTCAAGACTATGTAGCTCTTGTTATGCTAAAGGACGAGCAGTGCAGATTGGAGAGGTTTGGTAGACTTCAGCCTCTGATTTTCAATGGTGCAGAGGGCGAGGATGCCCAGGGTTTCTTGGACAAAGGCTAGAGGATCCTTTGGACCGTGGGTATTTTGGAGAGCAGTGGGTGTTCACTATTTTCCAATTTTCCGGGGCTACACTTAATTGGTGGGAGGCTTACGAGGGGCGTAGGCCGATTGGCGCAGTGCCCCTTCTTAGCAGTAGTTCTCCGTTCTCTTTCTGGAGAAGTTTTTACCTTAGTCTCGTCGAGAGGATCTACGCAGGTAGTTCAAGTAGCTTCGTCAGGGTGACAGATCTATTACATAGTATGAGATGTGGCTTTCCGAGTTGGCTCATCATGTGGTCTGGTTGGTTCCCACAGATCGAGAGAGAATCAGAAGGTTTATAGATGGCCTCAGTTTTTAGCTTTGGTTGCTTATGACTAGATTGAGAGTATCTGGTACTACTTTTGATGAGGTTGTGGACATAGCTCGAAAGGTTGAGATGGTTCGTTGTAAGGACAGGGTTAAGAAGGAGGATAAGAGGCCTCGTGGTCAAGGTGGATTCAGTGGTACTCATCACGGAGGTCAGTTTCAGCATGCTAGAGGCCGTCCATTCAGGCATGCTTAGTCAGCTTGCCCAGGTTATCGTGGGGCTTTATCGGGCCATGGTTCTCACAGTTCTCATCAGGGTCATTCCTCACTCATTTCCCTCCCAGCCCAAAGTTTGTCTCGTGCTCCATCAGTTCAGGTCTTTTTTATGCTAGGTTATTCTACTAGTTGTCCCGGTGCTAGGGGTTCCCTTCAATCCCTATCTCCAGCACTAGGGGGTTGTTATGAGTGTGGAGAGTTGGGGAATATATGGATATAGTGTCCTCGTCGTCTCAGGGGTTCATCCCAGCAAAGGAGTCAACCATCAACTTCAGCACCAGTTACTTCACAACCCACCCAACGTCCTAGGGGTAAAGGACAATCAGCTAGGGGTCGCCCCAGAGGGGGAGATTGATCAAGTGGTGGTCAGGCCCGTTTCTATGCACTCCCAGCTAGACCCAATGCTATTTCTTTAGATTCTTTAATTAAAGGTATTGTCTCTGTTTGCCACAGAGATGCCTCTATGTTATTTGATCGTGGTTCTACTTTTTCCTATGTGTTATCATATTTTACCCGTTATTTGGGTATGCCTCGTGAGTCTTTTGTTTCATCTGTCCATGTATCTACTCCGATAGGTAATGCTATTATTGTGGACCACGTATATCAGTCGTGTATGGTGACTACTAGGGGTTTAGAGGCTGAGTAGACCTTTTGTTGCTTTGTATGGTATGCTTTGATGTGATATTAGGCACGGATTGGCTATCTTCATGTCGTGATATTTTGGACTGTCATGCTAAGATAGTAATGTTGGCTATGCCAAGTGTGCCACGGATTGAGTGGCGAGGTTTGATTGATTTTGTTCCCAGAAGGGTAATTTCATTTTTGAAGGCCCAGCAAATTGTTGGGAAAGGTTCATACTTAGCTTTTGTGAGGGATATTGGTGCAGAGACTCCTACCATTGATTCGGTCCCGATAGTGAGGGAATTTTCAGATGTGTTTCCTGCAGACCTGCTGGGCATGCCACCGGACAGGGATATAAATTTTGGTATTGATCTGGTATCAAGTACTCAGCCCATTTCTATTCCACCGTATCATATGGAACCAGCGGAGTTGAAGGAGTTAAAGGAGCAGCTTTAGGAACTCCTTGATAAGGGATTTATTTGACCTAGTATGTCACCTTGGGGTGCACCTGTTCTATCTGTGAAGAAGAAGGATGTCAAGATGAGGACGTACATTGACTAAAGGCAGTTGAACAAAGTTACAATCAAGAACAAGTATCATTTTCCTTATATCGATGATTTATTTGACCAGCTTCAGGGAGAGAGAGTGTTCTACAAGATTGATCTCCGTTCAGGGTATCACTAGTTGAAGATCAGGGACTCTGATATTCTTAAGACAGCTTTTAGGACCCGATATGGTCATTATGAGTTCCTTGTGATGTCTTTTGGGCTGACCAATGCCCCAACAATGTTCATGCATTTGATAAACGGCGTGTTTTGGCCTTATATCGACTCCTTCGTTATTGTTTTCACTGATAATATTCTGGTGTACTCGCTTAGTTAAGAGGAGCACACCGAGAATTTGAGAGTTGTGTTGTAGCAATTAAGGGAGGAGTTTTATGAATAGTTCTCCAAATGTGAGTTTTGGCTCAGTTCAGTGGCTTTCTTGGGGCTAATGGTGTCCAGTGAGGGTATTCAGGTTGACCCGAAGAAGATAGAGGCGGTTCAGAGTTGGCCTAGACCGTCCTTAGCCACAAAGATTCACAACTTTCTTGGATTGGCAGGTTATTACCATCGATTCGTTCAGGGATTTTCATCTATAGCATCACCCTTGACAAAATTGAGTCAAAAGGGTGCCCCATTTAGGTACTTCGAAGGTTGGTATCGGGTGTGTGTTGATGCAGAAGGGTAGAGTGATTTCTTATGCTTCTCATTAGTTGAATCCCCATGGGAAGAACTACCCTATTCATGATCTAGAGTTGCTTCCATTGTTCACGCGTTGAAGATTTGGAGGCATTTTATTTATGGTATGTCTTGTGAGGTGTTTATTGATCATCGTAGCCTCCAGCACTTGTTCAAGCAGAAGGATCTCAATTTGAGGTAGCGGAGAAGGTTGGAGCTGCAAAAAGACTATGATATCACTATCTTGTACCATCCAGAAAAGGCCAATGTAGTGCCCGATGCCTTGAGTAAGAAGGCGGTGAGTATGGGTAGTTCGGCATATATTCCTGTTGGGGAGAGGCCTCTTACAGTTGATGTTCAAGCCTTGGCCAATTAGTTTGTGAGGTTAGATATTTCGGATCCCAATTGGGTCTTAGCTTGTATGGTTTCTCGGTCTTCCTTATTTGATCGCACCAGAGAGCGCCAGTATGATGATCCTCATTTACTTGTCCTTAAAGATAGAGTTTAGCATGACGATGCTAGAGATGTGACTATTGGTGATGATGGGGTGTTGAGGATGCAGGGCCGGATATGTGTGCCTAATGTAGACGGGCTTCGAGAGTTGATTTTGGAGGAGGCCCATAGCTCGCGGTATTCCATCCATCCGGGTACCGTGAATATGTATTAGGATTTGAGACAACATTATTGGTGGAGGAGAATGAAAAAGGATATTGTGGGATTTGTAGCTCGGTGACTCAATTGTCAGCAGGTGAAATATGAGCATTAGAGATCGGATGGCTTGCTCCAACAGATGGATGTTCCAGAGTGGAAGTGAGAGCGGATCACCATGGATTTTGTAGTTGGACTCCCACGGACTTTGAAGAAGTTCGATGCTATTTGGGTGATTTTGGATCGGCTGCCCAAGTCCGCGCACTTCATTTCTATGTGTACTACCTATTCTTCAAAGCAGCTGGCAGAGATCCCTATCCAAGAGATTGTTCGCTTGCATGGTATCCCAGTTTCCATCATATCAGATAGAGGTACTCGGTTTAGTTTGCAGTTTTTGGAGGGCCGTGCAGAGAAAGTTGGGTACTCAGGTTGACTTGAGCACAACGTTTCACCCTCAGACGGATGGGCAGTCCGAGCACACTATCCAGATATTGGAACTTCATTGAATTTGGTGGCCGATGGGATCAGTTTCTACCAATCGCGAAGTTTTCTTATAACAACAGTTATCAGTCAAGTATTCCGATGGCTCCATATGAGGCTTTGTATGGGAGACAATTGTAAGGCCTCGAAAAATTTTGCCAAGTAAATTATGATTTTGTGGTGCCACATAGGCTAATTATAATGTTTTATGTGCTATAAACATGAGGGGAATCAATTGGATTTGGTAAATAAGTGTATAAGTCATATAATAAATAATGTGGGGTCTAATGGAAGGCCTAAGTCTAAGTTACTCTAGAAAATTCTTTAATGGGTTAAAATTCCAAATGAGTTTGCACAAGTCCCCATACGAGCATATACATATATATATATATATATACATATATACATATATATATATATATACATATATATATATATACATATATATATATACATATATATATATATACATATATATATATATAAGGTCTTATGTGATGAACAACCTATCAAATGAAAGGTCTTCTAGTCTAGTTTTCAAACATTCAAACCGTTCGTTATTTGGACATTTCTACACAAAGTTATGATTAAATTACCAAAGGCTGGATTTGCGACCAATTTTGCGATCGCAAATCGACCATGCGGACCACATATGCGTCGCATAGTGAAGCAGTGTCGGGCAAAACATTATACTGTCGCATGTTGATTATGCTGTAGCATAATCGATTATGCTGTCGATTATGCTATCGCATAATGATTATGCTGCAAGAATGTTGCCTACATTTTGATTATGCTAGCATAATAGCACCACATATTTGACTTCGGGGGTCATTTTTGGAAATGTTCATATCCGAACCCACTTTGATAAATAAGCTTTGGGGCTTCATTTGGGACTATTTTTGCACTAAATCTAGAGAGAGGTGAGAGCATTTTAGAGAGAGAAAGAGGAACCTAGCCTCTTAATCATCAATCTTGCACAAACCCTCAAGAACCAAGCATGCTAATCTCTAGCTCACTATCTTCCAGGTATGTCCTACTTCTAATATTTCATATATGAGATTTTGAGTTCAAAAATATATTGTGGGGTTAGAAATAGGCCATGCATGTGACACTAAGCTATAGTATGTAGGATTAATGAACTATTTTGGGTAGTTCTTGATGATATTGGATAAGGGAAGAAGGAATTTCCATTGTAGAATCTTGTAGTCTACTTCACTTGTTAGGTGTTTGATGAAATTCCTAAAAGAGTTACACCATGGGTAATCTTCCTAATTATTAATCGATTTCCACTATTTCCTCATAGATTGTTATTGCTAGAGGTATTGGTGTATTAAAAACTTAAGGGAAAGCTTTTTGAGGTATCTATGGCTAAAACCACATCTTTTAGAAATTGAGCTTCATCGGTGTTTGTGTGAATATGGTAAGATTAAAGTTGAATTGTTGCATCGAATGTTATTTTACATGAATTGGTGTTGTAACCTTATATGCGTGAAAGATGTGTCTCAATATGATCAGCGTGCTATCTTGATAACTTGAAAGGGGTAAAAGATATGAATTATGTATCGAAATTCTTAGACCTTAAATTGAGATTGAAGCTGTATATATTGTGCCATCTATGTGAAGTCTTATCTATGCTTACAATTTAAATTGCTCTTATATGCACCTACTGTCCTAAATGGCAAAGCTAATATTGAAATTGGGATTGATGTCAAATGCGGTTTAGTGCCAAGAATGATGTGATAAGTTGTGGCCCCAAGTGCCTATGAAATGATATATGTGAAACGAAATGATTAATGAAAAGGGCACAACGCCTTGGTAAGGCGACCTAGCCGATCGGGCCGAGATCGGACTCTGCTCAAGATAGCGGTGGTATTGTGATTGAATTCCGAAAAAGGGAAAATTAAGATTGTGATTGAAGTATATGTCTCGAATGAGGCAACCTAGCCGATCGGGTCTAGATCGGACTCCACTCAAGATAGCGGTGGTATTGTGAACAAATGATGAATAATGTGAAATGCCCCAAAGTAAAAGCTATGGAAAAATGATGCGAAAGTTGTATGATTATTTTCTTTGATAATGTGGTGATCGTTTAAAGTTTTGAGTTATACTTGTGATTTCTTATTCTTACATGAAAGTTCTTTCTAACTTGATGGTGTTTAGTTATACATATTAGTGCTATTCGATGGCACTAGTGTCCCTATTGTCGGGGGTGCTACATCTTTAAATGGATGTAGGTGTTTCAAATGCAGGCAGTGTTGGTCGCAGCTAGTACCGCATTATCCTTTCAGCTGACTTGGTGAGCCCCACTTTGTTTCGGGGTTCTCTTTCATCTATTTATCATGTACTTTGTATTTAAGGTATAGCCAGAGCCTTGTTACTGGCATTTCTATATTATATTACTTTTCAGTTGTGTTTAGAGGCTCCGTAGACAGGTTGTGAGTAGTGCCGGGTATTGGAATTAAAGTAGAAATAATGATGTTTGGCAAAGATTTATAAAACTTGTAATATTTTGATAATTATGACTTAAGCTGCTAATGGAAATGAAATGGAAATTATTAATGAAATACTTACTAAGTGTGATTAATGGAGTCCATCTCCTATTTATTCATGAATTAGTTTGGATAGAATGAAACCTAACAGGCTTGCTCAGTCGGGTTTACTCGGTTGAGCGCCGGTCGTGCTCCTTGATTTTTGGGGCGTGACAAACTTGGTATCAGAGCCTAAGGTTTTAAAGTGTCCTAGGATGTCTCAGAGCCGTGTCTACTAGAGTTCTTCTTATCGGTGTGTTGTCGACCACATCTATAAGTTAGAGGCTATTCGGACATTTAGGAATTTCACCCTTCTTTGATACTCCAGATCGTGCAGTAGAGCTTAAGATAGGGAGCTAATTTCCATTCTATGTCTTAATCTCAAGATGAGTAATTCATGATTTTGGAAGCAGTAAGGAGGAATAATCCCACCATTGAATCTGAGGGAGATTGCCAAGAGTTTGTTAGATGAATGTATCGAGCCATGGAGGCATTAGTAGAACTTGTTGCTAAAGGGAGTACCCTTGTTCCTATTAATGTCTCTGCACCACCAGATCATGTAGTATATCTGTATATTACCTACATACATTGGGGATCTAGAATCGAGGGGTATTGATTAAGCTATTGCCCTGTCAACCTAAAGTCACCAGGTAAGTCACTCCTTAGTACATCAATATGAACAACACAAAATTTCTACTTATTGTATATCTACCTCCATATTGAAGAGTCCTCGTAAACATGGTCTTAATAAGATGTGAGTCACAAAAACTTATGTGTAGCTACTCTTTGAAGGAGACGTATTATTCGTGAATCCACTCTATCACAAATTCTCTTATTTACATCCTCTTGTGGAATTAAGTTCTGTAAATATGTCCTTCAATGGAGTTATAACTCTAGGAATAATACTTCCAACTTTATTTACTAAATTTGCAACAGGGGACTACATCCGATGAATCTCTTACAAAATCTTTTTATGGACAACGTCTGCTCATTTGTGCCTATGCATACACTGTCGTAAAGTTTACCTATGTGGTGTCAAGTTCCATGTAAAGCATCCCAGTGTTGCGATCCTTCTCGAGTCACTCTTTTACTCGCTTGTGTATATGGTTTATATGGTTTGAACAATCATTCTACTCTCTTGCGAGTATCATCATGAAATCTTCTCAATGTATAGTAACATAAGAGCATACCTTAACACCTATCACATGAGTGCATGTCAATCGAAATGGTCACCATGTGCATAAAGTCTCTCTGAAAAAATTGAGATCCTCACATCCCCATCATAGGAAGAACTTGTGTCGCCATCTTGGTATAACTTTCCTGTCCACTTGGGACATCCCGCAGTAAGTAGCTCACTTTGTTCCTAGTATGGTGGTTGCTCGTGACGTGGTATTGTATTGCAGTTTGGGAGTTAATATAGCAGAAGCATGTCCAGCTCATAACAAATGTTTATTTCCTCTTTACACCTCCACAACATGTGTTAATTGTGTTCCTTAGTTAGTGAATTCATTGTGCTAGTTTCCCAACACTTGTTCGATAACCATGAGAGAACATATCCTTTTATGTGTCATTGTAGCACTTCCTTTCTCGTAAGGACCCTTACTAGGATCACCGTCAAGACCTAGTGCACCTTTGGAGGTTATCGTAGCACAATGCCAGTTTCTCCTATTTTATGTCTTTCATTAGCATCTAGGTATTTCTCAAGTCAAAATCCATAGAGAACTCATTATGAACATCTACAAGCTTTCCATGATTATTTTATACTATCTCATTGGGTTCCCACCCCACTTCAAGTTCATCAAGGGTTGATAGCATGTTAACTACTGAGGTTGAATGATCTCCTTTCGATAATGGATTATCTATACATGTGATGGTCCAACGATTTGCTTATCAGTCTAACTCTTGCCTTTTGGTTTAGGGTTGACCAAGGATAAATACACCTAGTAACATATTCATATGTCAAAGCTTTTCTCTCAGTCAAGTCTTATAGCATCTCCCAATGTGGCTCGTAATAGCTGGTTGTGTAGAAGTGTGTTGTAGTGCTTCATTATGAAGTTGAGTTGCTAAACATAATTGTATTCTTGAATTCTGGAGCTATACATTACGTGACTACATACATAGATCTTCTTTAAAAAATGTAGCTTCTCGTAATAGCTTTATATTACCACCATTCCTAGTGGTTACAATGTAAAGGTTACTTCCATAAGGCTATCGCACTTTCATTTCATTTGTCTTACATCATGTGTCATTTACCCGTAATCTTCAGTGCAATATTATCTCAATGTCTCGAATAGATATCCAACCATATAATCTGATTTAATTAACAACACTTTTATGTACTCTACAAGCGCCCTGAGAGTGGGCAAATTTCCCCTTTTCTACAGACTTTTAATGTCTTCAACTCTGTTTAAGCTTGTCGATTCCAAGCGGTGCTCCTAGTTGTGCTGCCTTACTATCTAATTTCATCCGGTAACTCCCCTCGTGAATCTAATTTTATGCCTTATGGCATCAAGGGTCGGGGTATGTTCCTTTTGTTAGGATAAAAAGATATTGTTCGCACTCCTTATGAGATTTTCTCCTAAACAATCATCTACCTGCTCTACTTGTCCATGTGAATAGATAAACTAGGTTACTTTTCCCTGATAAATGCATTAAGACGTCTCATTCTTTCAAACTTATCTATGTGGGCACTTTGAGGCCTTATTTTATACCAACTCGTAATGATTTTAAGTACCTTCTTGCCATTGTTGACAATTTTCTAAAGCTACATGGGCTTGTCTCATGGGGTTCCAAAAGTAATGATTTCCCCTAAGTTTAAGCTTATATTTCCAAACCAAAGTGAGTCCCCTTTTCGAAAAGTCTTAAATGGGTCGGATTGGAGAGGTTATGCGGCCTTCTGCTCACTCGACTTCTAGAATAATTGACTACATCATTGTCATGTGAGGGGAGTTTTGCTACCCTTGGTATTCCACCTCCTTGGGTGGATAGGAGTGTCATTTTTCTTTCTCCCTAGAGCATCATGATAACCATTAGAATGCCTCTAAACAATACATGATCATCCCAGCATTTAGGTGTCCTAGCTATGTGGTTTTACTCGTGAACAGTTGAGATTAGATGCCTTCAGATTTTTGCACATATCATGAGCATATTGATTTAGAAGACAAGTTGTCGTATCTTTAGTTATCTCATATATGGTCAATTTTCAGGGAGGGTTAAGCTGTTTGAATTATGATAATCTCATAAGTGTTTAACTTCATTTTCATCCTCACGGGCTTATGGCATAGATTCCTTGTGTCAGCTAACATCAGGACTGTAATTCAACTTTATGTATTTTGAATCCCATATCGCATTCAAGGTGCCAGAGTATTCTCATTTTTGATAAATTGATTTTCCTTACCCTCGGGAGACGACTGGGTCATGTACTTGAATATTCCTCCTTAATGATTCCTATTGCCAATGTACTACTTACCCATATGCCTCATTTGTCTAATAATTGATATCGTCACAGTGATTAACAATGTCAGCTTTGTTAGTTGTAATTTTCATATCCCTTAGCGTATAACCTCAGAAATTACTCTGCTCAACGCATTAATGAATTCCTGGATAACTCCAGCCCAATCTTGAACTCTGTGTTCCTCATTGCATTAACTTTATTAGGTATTAAAGGTCCAAACATGTCAAATGGGGATCATCCCCGTGTGATCACATATATTCCATAGGTAGTTTTATGGCCAGTTTATGATAGTACATCTTAGAGTAATCGTCGAAAGTCATCAAAGGTTTAGCATGGGTGTTCGAGTAGAGATTTAGAAATCAGGGGGGTGAGCCGGTTATTCTCAAAATTTTCCCCAGTAGATGTTATTTGAAATGATAATGAGGGGTACGTAAGCGCATTTCCCAATAGGTCGCACTAGGAATATTATGTTTCCCTATAGTTGTTCCTTATGAATTTGTGTTTTCATATGTCTATGTCTAAGAAGGTAGGTGGAGATCATTTGTGTATCATCCTGGTGTAAATTATTGAAGGTGAATGTTAATGGATAGTTAGCTTATACGAGGTATCTAGCTCTCATCCTTGTTAGATAAGTTTAGGGGTTGGTATTGCTTCCGTGAATGTGTTATGGCAAAGCTTGTGAGTCGAGGAGGCCACCTTGAAGGCCGAAAGTATCGTGGAAGGAAAATATTTTCACTTGATTTTATATCAAAAAGCTTTGACTTGAAAGGTACCTTATAGGTGTTATGATCTAAAATGTGCAGTCCATGTTCAGGTGTCATTATGATAATGTAGTGCTTGTAATGCTGAGGTTCGCGTTATTGGTATGTACATTGTGGTGCTTTATCGAGTTGTGGATGTATTTTAGGATGCTTTTGGTGGTTCTCTAGCAGGTGGATAGTCCTAGTTACAAAGGACACTCTATCGAAATTTCTGAAAAATTTAGGAGTTAGTCAAAATTTAGGGACTTGAGGTAGGTGAGAAAAGAGATATACTATGTTAAGAATTAGGGCGGACTCTACACCTCATTCGAGGACGAATGATCCTGGGGGGGGGGGGAGAATGTAAGGCCTCGGAATATTTCGCCAAGTAAATTAAGATTTCGTGGTGCCATGTAGGCTAATTATAATGTTTTATGTGCTATTAACATGAGTGGAATCAATTGGATTTGGTAAATAAGTGTATAAGTCATATAATAAATAATGTGGGGTCTAATGGGAGGCCTAATTCTAAGTCACGTTAGAAAATTTCTTAATGGGGTAAAATTCCAAATGAGTTTCCACAAGTCCCCACTTTGAACGAGCATATCTATATATATATAAGGTTTTATGTGATTAACAACCTATCAAATGAAAGGTCTTCGAGTCTAGTTTTCAATGCTTCAAACCATTTGTCATTTTGACATTCCTACATAAAGTTATGATCAAATTACCAAAGGTTGGATTTGCAACCAGTTTTGCTATCGCAAACCGACCATGCGGACCGCATATGCGTCACATAGTGAAGCAGTGTCGGGCAAAGCATTATGCTGTAGAATAATAGATTATACTGTCGATTATGCTATCGCATAATGATTATGCTGCAAGAATGCTGCCCACATTTCGATTATGCTATAACATAATTGCACCACATATTTGACTTTGGGGGTCATTTTTGGAAATTTTCATATTCGAACCCACTTTGATAAATAAGCTTTGACGCTTCATTTGGGACTATTTTTACACTAAATCTAGAGAGAGGTGAGATCATTTTAGAGTGAGAAAGAGGAACCTAGCCTCCTAATCATCAATCTTGCACAAACCCTCAAGAATCAAGCATGCTAATCTCTAACTCACTATCTTCCGGGTATGTCCTACTTCTAATATTTCATATATGAGATTATGAGTTCAAAAATATATTGTGAGGTTAGAAACAGGCCATGCATGTGACACTAAGCTATAGTATGTGGGATTAATGAACTATTTTGGGTAGTTCTTGATGAAATTGGATAAGGGAAAAAGGAATTTTCATTGTAGAACCTTGTAGTCTATTTCACTTGTTAGGTGTTTGATGAAATTCCTAAGAGAGTTATACCATGGGTAATCTTCCTAATTATTAATCGATTTCCACTATTTCCCCATAGATTGTTATTGCTAGAGGTGTTTGTGTATTCTAAAAACTTAAGGGAAAGCTCTTTGAGGTATGTATGGATACCCATCTTTTAAAAATTGAGCTTCATCGGTGTTTGTGTGAATATGGTAAGATTAAAGTTGAATTGTTGCATCGATTGTTATTTTACATAAGTTGGTGTTGTAACCTTATATGCATGAAAGATGTGTCTCAACATGATCGACGTGCTATCTTGATAACTTGAAAGGTGTAAAAGATATGAATTATATATTGAAATGCTTAGACCTTAAATTGAGATTGAGGTTTCATATATTGTACCGTCTATGTGAAGTCTTATCTATGCTTACAATTTAAATTGCTCTTATGTGCACCTACTGTCCTAAATGGCAAAGCTAATATTGAAATTGGGAATAATGTAAAATACGGCCTAGGCCAAGAATGATGTGATAAGTTGTGGCCCCAAGTGCCTATGAAATGATATATGTGAAACGAAATGATTAATGACAAGGGAACAATGCCTTGTTAAGGCGGCCTAGCCGATCGGGGCTGTTGACACCCAATTTTTTTCCTAGGTATTTTTATACTCAAATACTTTCAAAATAACATATATATGCATATATAAGCATACTCAAGTGCTTTGGTATTTTTTCCCAAATTTTTAAGGATTTTCAAAACCAATTCATTATTTATTTTAGCAATATAAATTCCATAATTATTACCAAAATTGTTATTTTGGTGAATAACTTATTTTATTCTCATATTTATACCAAAATATATTTAAAGTAATTTTTTTTATATTTTTACAAATTTATTTGGTATTCATAAAGCTAAATTGCATATAATTGCAATTATAGCCTATTTTACGATTAATAGTATTTTATAATTGTAAAATTAGTTCCAGTATTTTAATTAATGTTTATATACTATTAATTGTCTTATTACTTTCAACTTGCTTTTAAATCATTTTTAAAATTTATATAAAAATAAAAAGGGTAAAACTGGCTATTTAAATACTAGCCCCATTTGCATTCCAATCATAGCCAAATTGATCTCCACTAATTGACCCAAGTTTGAGCCCAATTCCGGACCAGCCCACCTTTTAACCGGACCCAACCCATAACCCAACCTAAATGGCCCTACCCGGTTCCCACCTACCCCTCTCATCCCAACCGTTGATCTCCCTAGATCAATGGTCCCCGTTCCTTTTTTCCCTTTTTAATTCCCAATCACCCCCTAACCCTAGCCATTTCATCTAGTCCACCGCCCTTTAATACTCTTCACTCCCAAATTCTCTCAAAGGTTCTTCGGAACCCTAACCGTCTCTGACCTTTTCTCCACCGTACTTCCACCGGAATCCATGGCTTCTCAGGCCATGGGTGGCCTGTACTTGTCACACCTCCTTTCGGCGCGCCCCCACCCCGAGGGGCAGAAGCGGGCGAACGGGGAGTTTTTCCAATTAAAGT
>MDKF010019253.1:0-10312 GCA_026770625.1 Nicotiana glauca
GTGGATCGGGTTGCACGCCGCAACGGTGGTAATTGTGGATCGGGTTGCACGCCGCAACGGTGGTAATTGTGGATCAGGTTGCACACCGCAACGATGGTAATTGTTGATCGGGTTGCACATCGCAACGATGGTAATTGTGGATCGGGTTGCACGCCGCAACGATGGTAATATGTGGATCGGGTTGCACGCCGCAACGATGGTAATATATGGATCGGGTTGCACACTGCAACGATGGTAAATTATGGAACCCGCAACGGTTGTTGACAATTGTGGTTATGTCTAAATGTTTATTCTTG
Source organism: Nicotiana glauca (assembly GCA_026770625.1). Lineage (NCBI taxonomy): Eukaryota > Viridiplantae > Streptophyta > Magnoliopsida > Solanales > Solanaceae > Nicotiana > Nicotiana glauca. Next base: position 297 of record MDKF010019253.1, read on the forward strand.
TTTCACTGTGGAGTTAAGCTGTTTTGGTAGTTACTCTGGATTTAATGTTTATTTGTATTTTCCCCATAACATATTCCCCCCCCCCCTTTTATGTTGATTTTCTTGGTATTCGATATCTCGCTGTATATCTTATAACTGCACAGGTTTATGTGGTGTCCAGTCTAGCCTCGTCACTACTTCGTCGGGGTTAGGCTAGGCACTTACCAGCATATGGGGTCGGTTGTGCTGATACTACACTTCTGTGCATTTTTGCACAGGTGCAGGTTTTGCGCAGCAGCATCAGTAGTTCGATAGCAGGATTTCATTACTACGAGACTGAGGTAGCTTGCAGGCATCCGCAGGCCCGGCGTCTCTTCTTATGCTTTTTATTTATACTGTAGTCTCATTGTTTCAATATAGACGGTTGTTATATTTCTTTCAGACCATTATATGTAGTTTATTCATAGTGGTTCATCAGCTTGTGACACCAAATCTTGGGTAGAGGATATTGTTGAGCAGTTCATATTTATTTCAGATTTATAAAATTAGACTTCCGCAGCTATTGGTAGTATTATGGTATGCTATTAAATTGAAAACAGAATGGTTTTACTTATGGAAACGGTAAGTAAGTTGGCTTGCCTAGCTACCACGAGTAGGCGCCATCACTATCCCGATGGTGAGAAATCCGGGTCGTGACACCTTCCTTTCCCCATGTTCAAAAACCAGAAACCAATTTAAAAATAGAACAGCATATCGGTCCCACCCCACATTAACAAGATTAAAAACTCAAGAGGACCCCACCCGCTCCACAAAAATTAAAGAGTGTTGGTCCCATATCCTAGTCAAGCCTTCTATTATTGTGGGTTGCTAGTTTTGGAGTCAAATTTTCAATTCTACAACTTTTCGAAAAATATAAATCGCGGTATTCCGATTTAGTTTAGGTCGAAACTCGTATAAATAATGCATATTAGTTATTTTGAATGTGTTCCATGTTGTTTTGTGTTTTTAGCGATTAAACTGGTATGCTATTTTTATTTGGGCTAAGATATTAATGTTCTAAAAAATGTAAAAATTGAGATATCATTATTATTTGTTAATAAAAATGTTAATAAATTACTTTTATTGTTTTATATGTATTTTCGTGAATGTTTTGTGATTAAAATATATTTGTTATTTTTTATCTGGTTTATATTATTATATGCTTAAAGACTAGTAATATAGTGTCCTCTTAGGGTAGTAAAATGTAATACCTTTTAGCGTAGTAAAATGTAGTGCCTTTTAGCATAGTAAAATATAGTACATTTTAGCGTAGTAAAATGTAGTGCCATTTAGTGAAGTAAAATGTAGTGCCTTTTAGCATAGTTTCCCTGTAGTTTAAGTATCTCTTATACTCAAAAATACGTCAAAAATAACTGATAGATCAAACACAAATTCTGCCCAATTATAGTCAACATATAATTGGTGCTACTGGACCGCAAATATCGAGTCTGGAACCCATATATAAATATTTAATGATTAAATATTTTATAATTATAAAAATTAATTATTTAATTTACAAACAAATATATAAAATTATAAAACTAACGTGTAAAATAATAAAACTAACACATAGAAGAACTCAGAATAAATTTGTGCTACTGGGCCGCAAATATCGAGCTTGAAACCCATATGCGAATATTTAATTATAAAAATTAATTATTAAATTTACAAACAAACACATAAAATTATAATAAAGCAAATACATACAAGAATTCAGGATATTTTGACGCTACTCGGCCGCAAATATCTAGCCTAGAACCCATATGTGAATATTTAATTATAAAAATTAATTATTTAATTTATAAATAAACATATAAAATTGTAATAAAACTGACAAATACAGGAAGTCAGGATATCTTGGTGCTATTGGGCCGCAAATATCGAGCCTGGAACCCATATGTGAATATTTAATTATAAAAATTAATTATTTAATTTACAAACTAACATATAAAATTATAATAAAACTAACACATACAAGAATACATGATATCTTGGTGCTACTAGGCCACAAATATCGAGCCTGAAACACATATATGAATACTTAATAATTAAATGTCATATAATTATAAAAATTTATTATTTAATTTACAAACAAACATATAAAATTATAAAACTAACATGTAAAATAATAAAACTAACACAGAGAAGAATTTAGGATATCTTGTGCTACTAGGCCTCAAATTATCAAGCCTGGAATCCTTATGTGAATATATAATAATTATATATATATATATAATTATAAAAATTAATTATTTAATTTACAAACAAGTATAAATTATAAAACTAACATGTAATTAATGTTGTTTAATTTATAGTAGACGATATGGAGGTGCTGCCTATTTATCCTGGACCTTCCAAAGATGAGCTACTATTGTTACAGGGCGATCATAGGTCCGCCCACATATGGGAGGGAGAGTTATTGACCCGGACTCTCCACATCAGGAGAGTGGACGACATGTGGGTCTTTCTGCATGTTATATAATTATAAAAATTAATTATTTAATTTACAAACAAACATATAAAATTATAAAACTAACATGTAAAATAATAAAACTAATACATAGAAGAATTTAGGATATCTTGTGCTACTAGGCCTCAAATATTGAGCCTTGAACCCTTATGTGAATACATAATAATTAAATGTTATAAAAATTAATTATTTAATTTACAAACAAATATTAATTATAAACTAACATGTAATTAATGTTGTTTAATTTACAATAGACGACATGGAGGTGCTGCCTATTCATCCCGAACCTTCCAACGATGAGCTACTATCGTTACAGGGCGATCATAGGTCCGCCCACATATGGGAGGGAGAGTTACTGACCCGGACTCTCCACGTCATGAGAGTGGACGACATGTGGGTCTTTATGGATGACAGAGTTCTCTATCCCCGTGTAGTCACACGCCTGCGAGAGACGGGTTTCTATAGAATTTTGGAGATCGGGCGGCTGCAGCTCGATTGGTCTTTGGTCATAGTCCTGACAAAATGGTGGCGAGCGGAGATGCACATATTCCACCTGCCCATTGGCGAGGCCAGCATACTGCAGGACGTGGAGGTTTTATATGGGCTGCCCGTTGATGGACACCCTGTTTCTCTGCCGCATGGCATGAGAGAGATGACACGTGTGCAGTACCTAGACATGCTGCAGCGGCTCACTGCTACTGGCCAGAGGATGAGAATGTACTGGCTGGGACCATCGTTTTTCGTTGACGACTATTCGACATTATTTGGAGGCATTGAATCCTGACATCGATGACGATACACCGGATTATCATGTTCACCGGTATACGAGGTTGCTGCTACTCCATATGTTTGGATGGGTCTTGTTCCCGAACACTTCGTGGAACCTAGTCAGCTTGAGATTTCTTCATCATCTTGAGCAACTAGATGATTTACCCCAGTATAGTTGGGGTGTTGCTCTTCCCGCATACTTATACAGGCAGATGTACCTGGCGAGCATGGGCACCCAGCATGACATTGCTGGATTTTTGTCGCTACTATAGGTGACAACATATTCGAATACTCTATTAATTTTAACCTAGTAGCTGGATTTTTGCCGCTACTATGTGGCCTAGAGCAATACTATCGAGGTAGGCTTATCCCACGAACGAGTGGAGCACGAGGCATGGTTGTCCCACGGGATCATGGGGGCCGGCGAGGAGGTGGTCCCCAGCAAGGGGGCATTGAGGCACCTGTTGAGGATGTTGGAGCTGATCTGCCGAATGACCTCCATCAACTGCTGCTGAGGATCGGTCCAAGATGTGGATAGTGGGCGCCGGTTGAGTTGTGGCTCATCGTCGACGGGTGCTGGGGATCTTTCACATGCGCATGTCTATTTGTATTACTATTAAATTTATATTTATTTTTATCTCATTGATTTGCCATAAATAACTTTATAATTTTCTTATTAAGGCTTCATCCCCGCCCCTCATGGAGGCCACTTTGACCGATGCTGACCAAGGTGCGTCGGATGCTTATATTCAGGAGCCTGACGAGACCATGGTAAGACAATTCAAATTTTTTGTGACTTAACATGTACATTACTAATATATATTTTCATATACTGAGTTGACTTATTCTTCTGTAGGTTGGTGATGGACTTACGACCCCTTCTACTGACGATCATGCTTGGCTATAAACAGCTACTGTGCTTATTTGGTCTATCAGCACTTGGCCATCTACTGACCTAACTGGGAGCTTTTCAGTCAAGGTCGTCGAATTTTGAGGTCCTTTCGCGGGGGTCTAGATCATTCCGTGTGAGATTTATTTTGTTATTTCTTTATACGATATTTCTACTCATCAGCTTGAAAAGAAGCCTCTCTTAAGTTCAAGATTTTAAAAAGGCTCTTAGCATGGGAATGAGCTCAGACTTCTTTCGAATGCCTTCTTCCTGACTTTTCTAAGAATCTCTTTACGACTATACTATAAACGACAGGGGGTCGGCCTTCCTACATGCATGCGTCCGCCAGAATGCCTCCTTAGTTTAGGACGAAGCCAGCGCATCCTGCGATAAAGAGGCGACGTGATGAGGATGATCCTGATAGCGTATCTGGGCGGGATGGATGCGCCTCATGCCAGCAGCTGCATTGCAGCACACAGGCTCTGGGACACATTAAATTTTTTTTATGTAAATAATGACAAATTTTTTTTTATGTTACATAATATGCGCATTATGTTTTTATTTTCCTTTTCTTCTTTATTTTAATACTACAACACAAACACAAACATACTAACTTAACATAATTTAAATTTAGTACAAATAATAAAAAATACGGAAAACATAAAGATAAAGTAGTACACTCAACACATACATTTCATTATTTAGTCACGACCGCCTATTATTCTTTGCTTCAACCACTTAAATTTCTCTTCCAGCTTATTTTTTTCTTCTTTCGCCTCTTTTAGTTTCTCCTTCAACTCTGCAATTTCTCGTTTATATCCTTGTTCATGTTCCTATTATTTTTTGGTCAAATCATGATAATGCTGCAAAGACTCTTTGTAGCATTGTTGCTTATAGGGTTCATCAAACCATACCACAAAATTGCAAAAATTTTCGTTGTTCTCCAAACTTGTTCACACACATCCAGTATCTGCGCCCAACTTTTTCATCATCCCAATAGTTTGCCAACATACAACGTTTGGCACATTGGCACATACATGAGTTCAGATATTTGTTAAAGCGAAAAAAATCCTGCTTTTACGGAAAGTTTTGCTATTTGTTATGGTTAAATGTAGAAAATAACTAGAATGCGCCTGTTATTTATAGGCAAGGTAACAACATAATGTACTATTTGATCGCGCTATGCTAACACATAACGTAGTATTTAACCACGCTATGCTTCGTGTGTTAAAGATTCTTTCGGATACAAAATAGCTTTTTCGCAGGCGGACAGCTTTTCAGATCGACAAGACAACACACATAACGTAGTATTTAACTGCGCTATATATATTTACACATAACATAGTATTTAACCGCGCTATATATATTTACACATAACGTAGTATTTAACCGCTCTATATATATTTTACACATAACGTAGTATTTAACCGCACTATGCTTCGCGTGTTAAAGATTCTTTCTGATACAAAATAACTTTTTCTCAGTCGGGCAGCTTTTCAGATCGACAAGACAACACACATAACGTAATATTTAAGCGCGTTATATATATATTTACTTATTTATCAAACGTCTTCCTTCTCTGACAATGTAGTTTTCTAATAATTTTAGAGTGAAACTCGAAAGTGAACGTAAAAGTTTTTCGTTTTTAATCCAATATTATTTTTGATTACATGTACGGGAGGGAGAAATTCATTATTTTACTCAACTGAAAAATATTAAATATCAACAAGATTTAACAAACATAATTTTATTTGGTACATCTTGCAACATCAACAAGTACATGCACTTATTACAAAAAAATATTGTGAAAACAAAACACTACATATATCCTTGATAGTTGGTCACATTAGATGAACTTCCATCAGGAGCTGGATTACCACCGCCACCCAAATCAGCTGAAGGACATTTATCCTGTTTGTGAGCATATGCCATATTTACGCGCATAAACAATATCACCAATATCCATTTAATTCCGTATACGCGTTCTTTTTTGCACTTGTAGCTTACGCAAATAGTCCTTGTTACACACCATTTTAAATGGTTCCGGCAGCCAATAATGCTCAGCACCCATTGGTTGCAACTGCCAACTATATGTGTTTAAGTATGCATCAACACTCTATTGCCTATCAACATAGTTGGTTGGCCATAAACCTGTATGTTGAAAGCACTTCATGGCATGTGAGCACGGCATGTGGTAGATGAACCATTTCCCATAAGAACACAACCTGTTGGCTTTATTTATGGTGAGTACATTATTCACTCGGTGTTGGGGGATAGTGGTACAAATTTCAAAAATACCCCGGTTGTGATAATACTGTAAAAATGAATGCCAATGTGATCGCTCCTGTATTTCTCAAATCTTTTCATTGGTATTGGCATAAATTCAACACCCCTCTCCATCAATTTCGATGCACCTCTGTGCCTTTCAACAAATCTCTCCGCCATATGTTTGAATGACATCCACACCATGGCAGTGACAGGCAATCCACATGCAGACTTCAATAACCCGTTGAAAGACTCCGACATATTTGTAGTCAGGGTTCCCCATTGGCTGCTACCATCCACATGCAATGTCCACTTGTGAAGCTCATGTCGCATCAACCAATGATAAGATCTTTCTTCTAACTGTCGGATCGATTCCATGCGCCTCTTGAATTTGCACTGCTGGTGATCAGTTGCAGCCATCCACATTAAATCATGCAAGTCCTTGTTGGGATATTTCTTCTGGAATTTGGCCTTCAGGTGCTGTCATACCTCCTTTTGGTGCTACCTCACCCCGCGAAGGGTGTGGTAAAGGAAGTCTTTCCAATTAAAGGACAATCGAAATAGAATTTATTATTAAGAAATAGAGTCGCCACTTGAGAGATTTATGGTGTCCCAAGTCACCGGTTTGAATCCCGAATCGAGGAAAGAATTGACTCCTTATTACAGTCTACGAATTAGAAATCCAGATAAGGAATTCTGTTAACACGGGAGAAGGTGTTAGGCATTCCCGAGTTCCGTGGTTCTAGCACGGTCGCTCAACTGTCGTATTTAGCTTATTTATCTGATTTTAATACATGTTGAACCTATGTGAAAATTGTAACATTGAACCGCTTTTATTTTTATTATTATTATATTATTTTATAGAGAATTGCAACGTTATGGAAATGTATCTCGAACCACGTCACAATCAATGAACCCGTGGTCGTCGACACATTTCGACTCCGTTGGGATTTGGATTTGGATCACATCAATGTACACCCGTTTTTAAGAAAGTAAATTATTAAAGGCGCGCCTAAAGTGACTAGCGTATTATTATTTTTGAGAAGGTCGTGAAGTCTTGCTAAACGGCCCATCCGAAGTCTAATTAATTATTAACCCTTTATTGAGGGCCCCGCAGCTTGTGCGTTTTATTTGGCGAGGCTCATTTTGTTTATTTTTAAAGGATAATCCTAGAGTAACTAAATTTTTCTATTTTTCGTTCGTTTATAAAATGAAAGAAGAGAAAATCCTGATTGATTACATGCTTGAAAAGGCCATCACTTATTAGTTACTAGCTTGAGACAAATGTTAATGAAAAGGAATATTACTAAAATTGAAAGTACAAATAAAATACGGAATTGACAAACAATATTGTCAAGAGGAAACTAATTATCCTATAACTAATTTAACCCACATTGTTAGATGAATTGAACCGTTGGAATTATTTGTTTACAACTAATTGAAATCAAAATCAACCTTGATTACTAATGCTTACGAAAGTTTGTTAAACTTAATCATTAACTCATCTTGCTTGAACTCAACTCATGCCTATTGGATTAATGAATTTAACGATTAGTACTACGATCCTAACTTCAAGTATAGTGGGCCTACGGATTCAATGAAATTACTAACCATTTTTATTCCCGTCTAAAATTGGCAGAACTAGACCTATCCGACACCTACCTTCTTGAACCAACCAAGCCCCCTTTTAAACAAATAAAGACTGCCTAAACTATAATGCCTAATTCATAAAAATTAGTTCAAATTCATGCCTTAGCTACATATTCACGATTAACCTACTGTTTCAGACTAATGCCGGCTCCAACTGTGATTACCTAAACTTGTTCAATTCCAACAACTCAATACACTTATTCAAAACGAGACAGAATTCTAACTATCATGCGTTTGAAGCTACTAATAATTTACAAATTGTAGTTTACGAACAAAAGAAAACAGTTCTAGTCAAGTATAAATTCCACAGTCTATATTTTTCATTGAATTACAAAGATAGACTATACAACTACCTATCATTTGACTATTAAACTACAGATGCAACTTAAGTACTCGACTACTTGAGCATTTCTTTTCACTTTTAACAACTATATCACAGTGATTCGAAAGTGTACCTGGTAATAGAACAGAAGAAGAAGGTGAAGATCAGTAGATCAGTAGCAGACCACAGCAACAACCAGCACAGATACAGAGTGACGACCAATAGAAAAATCCCAGCAACCAAACAGTCCAAAAAACCAGTGAAAAACTCAAAAGCGAACACCCACAGAACTGGCAAATAAATGAAACCCCAAACCTCTTCAAGACCCACACTCAAACACTCTGATGCAATGAAATGATAACAGAAGAAGTACTGATTTTTCAACCGTAAAATGGGACAGATTTCTTTAGTTTTTTTTTTCTCTCGAACTCTGGAATTCTAATGTCTAAAATTTCAGCTCTTTTCAACTCAAACTCTGAAATTTTCCTCCTAAAAAATCCAGTCCCTTAATCAGTCAAAGACCTCTCTATTTATAGCCCCAAACAGGCCACCTCCTTTGGACTGCCTTAGACCCACCCCTTAAAATCAGCCTGCCTATTCTTTTTAAAAAAAGCCCACTACAGAATGTTTTCCTTATTTTCAGCCCCAATTCCCTCTTGTTCCACATTAACTCATTAATTTAATGACAACTAATACTCCACTATAAGACTACTATCATTAAACAAATTCCCTAATCTGTTCTATTCCTAAAACACCCCTGAATTTTACTGTTACTGCCCTGATTATAGTCTGATGCTAAACCTTCTTAAGTTATAAATGTCACTGATTATTAACTGCTAAATTACCAGCTATAACCAATTCTCAATCCTATTCAAACAATGATTCAAGGCAGACAATCCAATTCAGTCAGACATGGCACCAAACAAGAGGAACTGATAATGCGACTAAAACTGAATATCAACTAGACGTTCAAGCAATTATCAGGCTTAAAGCACAAAATTAACACAGAAGGAAGCAAAACGGATAATCTACTGGGAGAAAAATATATACTAGTCATGCTATTCTATCATTCAAACCTGAAAAACTAATTGACGACATGTATTCAATCGACTATACAAACCATATTGTACAATAATTATCGACAAACAATCAGAAAAAGACCACAGGTGATTCGAGTGGAATTTGACAGAAATAGTGAGTTATAATACAACCAACTAATCGACGAAGCTAATCGAATTGATTCATGATTTATAACATATAACACTCAACAAATAAACAATCAGAACAGAAAGAAAGCTCGACCAAATAAAAGGGTCTGGTTTGAGAAGAAGAAGAACAATGAATAGAAAGAAAATAAAACCACTATAACAACACAAATGAAAAAAAATAAACCAAAATAAAAGAGATAAAATACCTCAGAGATGAATTTAGGAACAGACGAACCCAGGTTCGAACTCAGAATCGGACTTTTGGGTTCAAACTGACCTTAACCGAGTGTTTTCAACTGAGAACACTTCGGCTAAGGTCGATTGGACACCCAAAACCTCATCAATTTGGGTGGATTCCAAGTTTTGGAATTCTAGGGTTCTTGGGGTCGGATTTGTGGCTCGAGGGTTTCTAGCCAGATTCGAACC